>APFE030413292.1:356295-366735 GCA_000404065.3 Pinus taeda
CCACCTCCCCCTCCACCATCCAGTAGCAGTTCTCGGGGCCCGATTCTTGTTCCATTGTTGTCTCCACCTTCATCGACACCCTCGCGTGGAGGCTCTAGTTCTGGTCGTCGGTCTGGGCGGGAGCCTCCTAGAAGACCACCACGACCTGCTTATACTCCTCCAGGAGATTCTCGTGGCAAGGGCCACTTGTAGATTTACAGTTTACTTGTCTTTTTTAGTTTCTATTAGACTTTGTCACTTTAGTTTTCATAACTGTTGAGTTTTGAGTCCTTGACTCTTGACTCTTGACTCTTGACTCTTTCATATCATTATGACATTATGATATTTTTTGTAAACATTATATCACTGTGACAATGAAAATTTGAAGTTTGAAGTTGGGCCTTGGCAATTATAACTCATTGGTAATGATTGTGAATTATGAATATGATGCTTTGTGAAAGACTAAAGTTGTTTTATTTCATCTCATTATTCATGTTTCATTTTATAAATTTTTAACATTTCATATCATGTTAACAGTTAGAAGTTAGGACTTAGAAATATCTTCGATATTACTTCTTGTAATGGTTAAACTTGGCTTACAAGTACAACTTGTTACTTTGGTGATCAATGATGATAAATGTTATTGAATTGAATGCTATTTTAATTTATTATTTTACTAAGGTTGATGACGATTATAATTTCTAGATGATTGATGTGATATGGTTCAATGATCAATTTATGTTTTTTTATGTTTTTTATGTCTATTTCATCATTCTACATGTTTTTGTTGACATATATGTATCAAAAATTAAAAAATATAAAAAGTATATATATTTTTAAAAAATCGCTCCGGGATTTGCTCCCAAACCGGGAGCTTCTGAAAATGGTCGCTCCCGCTCCCGCTTCCGCTCCCGCTCCCCGCTTCCGCTCCCGCTCCCAAGTAACATTGGATCAGTCATTCTATTCTCTAGAGCGGGGTTTGCTAAGAGAAATAGAATCAGTGATTGGGAGAGCCACTGAGGGGCATTGAGTACAGAGAGCCAGAGAGCCAGAGATAGTTTCGGGACAACAATAGAGTAGCCAAAGAGAGAGAGCAGAAGCAGCCAATGCTCACACAGAGGTAGCTAAGTGTTGCGCAGAGCACCATAGGGGCCAACGTAGCTGACACAAAGGCTCAGAGAGCTAATGCAAGGTCTCTTGGGGCTAACGCAGGCCAAGATAGGCTGACACAGGGCCAGCGCTGGGCTAGGAGAGGCTGACACAGCCCAGATTGGGCGGACGCTGGGGTTTCAGGGGAAGATTGGTGCTGAGTAGCTACCGGAAGGATTATCCGGGGTTTCAGCTAGTAGATTCGTCTGAAACGGAGAGGTATTACTGCTAAAGAAATTCTCTATTGGGTAGACCAGTTTCGGCACCCAGATTGTACTATGATATTGCTTAATAAGAAAATCCTCAGATAGATGCACCAGTTTTCCCACATTGGGTTTTTCTGGGGACATTAGTCCAAAAACAATGGTGTCATATGGTATGTTTGTTCTTGTTTCTTTTAGTTGTTGATCTATGATATGTTGAGCATGCACTAGTGTTTACTTTTAGTATTAACATTGTAAATAACTTGTTAAGGAAAATAACAAATAGGTAGGAATAAATCAAATAAAAGTGCATGGAGGGTTTCTAACTAAGTAAACATAGAAACTTCAACAATCAGGATATCACTAGGTACCAATCGAACCCTTCGATGTGTGGAAGACTGCTTTCAAAGCCAAAGAGGGCCTTTTCGAATGGTTGGTTATGCCTTTTGGGTTGACGAATGCTCCTCCAACCTTCATGAGGTTGATGGATGACATCTTGCGGCCATTCACCAACTCATTTGTAGTGGTATACTTGGATGACATCTTGATCTTCAGCGAGAGTTGGGAAGAGCACCTCCACCACATCCGACAAGTTCTCCAAACACTGCGACAACACAAGCTATGTTCCAACTTGGAGAAATGCACTTTTGGCATGACGCAGGTTCAGTATCTGGGATACATTATTGATGAACGCGGGGTGCATGTGGATCCAGCCAAGATCCAAGTCATTCGGGATTGGCCAGCTCCAACCACTCTGACATAGCACTGTAGCTTTCTGGGTCTTGCCAATTTCTACCGTAGGTTCGTTTTGGGATTCTCTCATATCACTTGGCCCTTAGGTCAAGTCACCAAGGGAGTAGCGAAAGCAAAATTCTTCTGGTTTGAACCTTAACAGAAGGCATCCACAGAGTTGAAACATTACCTATGCTCTACACCAGTGCTCACATTACCAGACTTACAACAGCCATTTAAGATCGAGACAGATGCCTTTGACTATGCTATTGGGGCAGTCTTTACTCAAAAGGGGCATCCAGTCTTTACAAAAGTATCCTACTTATGACAAAGAGATGTATTCCATTATGCAGGCCTGCCCACAATGGAAGCATTACATTTTGGGGAAGGAAACGGTCATCCACACAGACCACTGGCCCCTACAATTCATACAAACCCAAGGGAAGTTGCAGAATCATCGCCATCAAAAGTGGTCCACATACCTGCAACAGTTCCATTTGAATATCAAGTATAAGAAGGGCAACACCAATAATGTTGCAGATTGCCTCAGTCAACCATCGATCGTGGCGTTAACCACCGTGCTCAACTCTTATGGGCACGAGACTTATGATTGGCCACTTCTCTACAAAAGCGACCCAGAATCCGACCACACATACTAGACGTTCTTAGAGGGTTAGCAAGTTCCAGATTTTCACCTCCAGGATGCACTATTACGCCACCTGAGACAACTTTGCGTTCCTTCAAGTGAACGTGCCAAGATGGTTTGGGAAGCACACTACAGTCAGGCATTGGGCATTTCAGGGTCAAGAAAAGAGTGGCAGTACTGCAGAAGTATTTCTATTGGCCGAATCTTCCATAGGATGTCGGAAAGTACATCAGATCCTACACTGCATGTGCCATTGCCAAACTGACCATCAAGAAGCAAGGCCTCTATACTCCGCTGCCTACCCCTAGTCGACCTTGGGAATCCATCTCCATGGATTACATGTCGAGCCTTCCTTGTACTAAGCATGGCAACGATTGTGTTTTTGTGGTCGTCGACAAATTCTCGAAGATGGCCATTATGGCGGCCTGCAAGAAGAATATGACAGCAGAAGCCAGTGCTAAACTCTTATTTGAACGAGTGTGGGTACACTTTGGGATCCCAGAGTCTATCATCTCAAATTAGGACAGCAGGTTCCTCAGTACATTTTGGTCCAATCTCTGGTCGATGCTGGACACCAAGCTCACTAAAGCCACAACTTTCCATCCCCAAACTGATGGCCAAACAGAGGTCGTCAACAGGATGATCATACACATTCTGCACATGTGCAACTCAAAGCATCCACGCACATGGGATGAGAGCCTTCCCTATGTCCAGTGCAGCTATAACCGAGCTCTCCACAAATCGACTAGCCACAACCCTTTTCAGGTGGCCTTGGGGTTCCAACCACTATGTCCCATTGATGTGGCCATGCCATTTCTAGCTACTCCCGCAGATTCGGCTCATGTCCAATCCGAAACCGATAAGGCAAACAACTTCATTGAGCACATCCAACATATTCACCAGCAAGTCCACGACATTCTAGAGAAATCAAATGTCAAGTACAAGCAGCGACATGATCAACATCGAGTGCCACACAAGTTTTAGATGGGCGACAAAGTCTGGTTGCATTTGCAAAAGGAACGCCTTACTGGAGCCTATCGGAAACTCAGACCACTCTGATATGGTCCTTACACCATTACGAAGGCTGTGGGAGACAATGCATTGAGCTCAGCATTCCCCCATTCCTTGGCCTGCACCCAGTGTTCAATGTGGACCGCCTTCGACCATACTTCCCACCATTGCTAGACACATTAGACATTGCAGAATAGCTCACACCTATAGAGTTAAATTCATATTGCATGGAACAAGCCACAACTGATCGAATCATGGACACGCAGATCAAGAACAACTGAGAACAAAGAATCAAACTATATCGAGTTGTCAAAGCAAGCCAACTCCTTCACCAGGGCAAGTGGATTACCAGGGACCAAGTTCAGTAGAAGTTTCCTCATCTCATGGAGGAACTCAATGCAATGGGGACCATTGCTTCCTAAGGGGGCAGAAATGATTTAGGTGGATATTGGTGGCCACCCGCCTATTCCGCTTGGACCCCCACCATTCTTTCTTTTAGTTTTTCAGTTTGTAGCACAATTTACTATTTTTGGCAGTTTTTCGGGTCCTAAACTTCCAGAGCCGTTTTGAGGCAACAAATGACGTTTTTTTGGGAAAACCGAGAGCAACATTGGTCTTTAGATAAATCTTTCTAATGAGGTATTGTGCGCAGCAAATGGAGATCGTATGCCAAAGTTATGACCCCAGGAAGTTGATGTACCAATTTACCCAAACGGGGCCCATAATTTGGTGCTTCATCTCCTAGGGTTAGGTTTTTGGATGTTTAGGGTTTACCATTGTTTCTCAACAATAAATAGGCCTTTGAGCCTCATTGTAACATAGTTCAGAGGCATGTAGCCGCTACATATCTTCTCAGGGATAAGCTACCATCGCCCAAGCTAGTCTTATTTCCATTCTATCTGTAAGCATACTTCAATTTTTTATATTAATGGAATGAAGTGTTATTTCTACGGCATCTTTGTATTTATGGTTATATCTGTAATTTTTTGCGTTCCTGTTTAAATCTGGATCAATTTCATATGGAGAAAGTAGAATTTTAGATCCCACTCCAAATCCAATAGACTTATCAGTTTTCAGGATTTCAAGATTCGGGGCATTGTAACATTTCCATTCGATTCTGTCATGTATGAAGGTATGGAGCTAACATTTAGTCAAGAGCACCAAGCCTTCTATATACCTCGATGTTGGTGATAGTGATTGTTGAATTCCTTTGTCAAGAATCTAGGAGAAATGTAACCATCACTCAAACACAATCACTATCATTTACAGTTCATCATGCCAAACTTCTAAAGGATCTTAATAGTATACTGTCCTTGACCAAGGAAAATATCACCAGCCTTCTGCCATACTTCCAGACCCAAATAATAATGCATTAAGCCAAGATCCTTCATGTCAAACTCAAGGCCAATTACCTCTTACAGTGAATAATGAGATACTCAACACTTGTTAGAAATAAATTATCAACACAGCAATAAAATCATAGGTGCATTCTTCACAACCTTGAAATAGAGGTTTGGATCAACATCACTCTTAGAGAATCCAAGTCTTGTTAGGTAGCTACCAATTCGAGCATACCAAGCTCTCGGAGCTTACTTGAGTCCATACAAGGCCTTCTTCAACCTACAAACCTGAGACTCCTTCCCATGCACCTCAAAACCTTGAGATTGTTCAATGTACACCTCTTCTTCGATTACATCATTGAGGAAAGCAGCCTTTACGTCCATCTAAAGAGAAATAATAGATCTAACAGAGGTGTACCTAACAACTGGAGCAAAGGTCTCATCATAGTCCTCTCCCTCGTTCTGGGAGAAACGTACTCCAAGTAAGATGAAGAAAACAAGGTTTCATGCACATTACGCTAAACAATTGATATAGAAGAATGTGATATCTAAGTTTACTACAATACAGATGATTAGGTTGCAATATCTTCCCTAAGTCAATCAATGGAACTAAGTTTGTGAAACTTTGGTCCATGCTTGAACTTTATCATAAAAAACATGACACCTTTTGATCGTCCAATCACATTTAAGGGGGTATGTTAGAAAATGATGTTGTCAACCCAACTTATGGATCTAGTTGAGTGACCAATTGACCGTAGTCAATGGGCCGACTAGACCACCTGGAGCAGCTAATGAAATTCCCGAAATATCCATTTAAAGGTCAACTTAATCGACTAACCAATTGAAGGGGTCTTAATTGAGTTGGAGGGATTGTCCTAAAGAAGAAATTATTTTAACTGCTTATTCTAATTTTGTGGAACAACCTAACTAGGACCATAATGAATGACCATCTTTGCCCAATAAACAAAATTTCATGGAGATTTGTAAAATCCTCAAGTATAAATAAACTAGCTCATGGGTGAGCCAAACATAAAGATGAAAAGTAGAAAGTATGATGTTTTTTAGTGTTGCATCAATGGGTTTAATGGTGAATATCGATGTTTAACTAGATTATTTAGACACCACCTATCTCTATTCAAATAGTCATGTACTTGTCAATCTTCATCATTTCACTTGTGTTTCAAGACATAGGAGGGTGGTAGTTGTCTCCTTCACTGCATTTTGATCCCCTTGCTTCTATTCATCGATGACATATTCATCATGGCCTCATCACTAGAAGAGCTTCGTGTTGAAGAATGTAACTAGTTTCGGTCTTCATAATTGTTGTTGTACTCCTTTCAATATGTATCATATGTAACAAACAAGAGAATAAAAGAAAAAGTTATTATTATTAAAGCATGGGTTCCATGCTCTTTATTGATGGTCTTCTAGATAAAAGCATATTCTTCATGCTTCTAGAGTTTGTTAGTGTTAATTTTAGGTATGTTCTATGCTTAGAGAAATTTATTTCAATTTTCACAGTTAGCTCGATATCTTTTTCAGATTAGCAATCAACTCAGCAATAAGTAAATTGCAGATAGAACATAAACATAAATCGCAGAAGACAAGCCAAGACAAGAGGACACAAGATGTGGCACTAGCCAGGGGCAAACCCCAATGTGGAGAAACCCTTGATCAATTCTTTTTTTATGTTCTTCAATAGTTCAGCAGAGAGAGAGAGAGAGAGAGATAGTACATTTACAACAGAAGTCAACACTTTAACTTATCTAGATAAGAGCAAAGATCATCTCTAGGAAGATGATACATGAGATTAGTTGAAGTCATGCTGCTTCAACTGATTCTCCAAGGTGACTCGTTCACCTCTCATTCTTTTGCATCTCGTCATCATGCTACACCTCACCGTGTTGCACCCATCATCACAATGTTGGACCTCATGACTGTTGCACCTTATGCTGCATTGTTGTCCCATGTGCCATGGTTGAACCATGTTGTCATACTACATGTCTCATCTGCTTGCAACACCATGCTTGCCACTGCTATCCATGTTGTCCATGCTTGCTGCTGTACCATGTGCCTTCTGCCATGTCACAGCTGCTGTCCCACTTCGCCTTGCCATACCTTGCAGTTGTCCCATGTGTCTAGGATACCTGGCTGCTATCCTTGTGTCTTAGCAACACCATGCACCTTGTTGTCCCATGCATGTTAGCAGCACTATGTCACCTTGCTGTCCCATGCATGTTAGCAGCACTATGTCCTTGCTGCCCCATGCATGTTAGCAACACTATGTCCTTGTTGTCCCATGCATGTTAGTAACACTATATCCTTTGTTGTCCTAGTAGTATTGCTGTACTAGTTGCCTTGCCCATGCATCTAACTATTAGTCCACAAACAACCCTCAATAAGCTGCCTGTTACCGCTGATTTCTGCCTAGGGTTATGTGCATGTACTTGATTGGTTAGGGCATACCAACTAGCCTAACGTATAGGGAAAATACCCCTGTTTGCCTTGTTGTCCTTAGAAGTGACTGTGGCCTGGTTAGAAGGTCCATTCTAGGTCTCTCATCCATCCAAACTTCATCTCCCAATTACTGTTAGCAGTCCCTCATTGCGGCCCTATGAATGTGTCACTAAAACTGCCCACAAATCAGTCCTATGACTGCAGCTACCCTTCCAACAGCCCTTTATTGTTGCGGCATGATAGCAAGGGAACTTGGCCCCTTCTCCAACACTTCGGACCCCTCCAAACAGCGGCTAAGACTCCTGCTCAATACAATGTCTACACAGTTATTCCTCGGCCTAATCTGCCCAGTATTATCCACTTGGAACAGCCCTTAATTACCACGCTATCACCTACATCAAACCCTCACTGCAGCCCATAAAATTGACTGCATTAGGGCTGAATTAGATCAGCGTTTAGGGTTAGATTAGACCAGCGTTTAGGGCAGCCTTTAGTCTGCATCTAGGGCTGCCTTCCATCTGCATCTAGTGCTGTCTCTTTTCCTCCAACGACTAGGGCTTCCACTCCTAGATTTCTCTTCGACTAAAACCCAATACAAGTGGAGAGAAATCAAGATAGAAGTGTGTGTGAGAAATGACTCTCAAGCCATCTCCTTTTATACTAAAACATTGAGCACATGTGGGGTTTATTTGGTTGTTGGCTGACCTTGTCGAATTGTCTTATAACACAAACAAATTCATAACTCCATGAATACTTATCAGAATCGGATGATCTTTAGATCAATCCTACACCTCTCGATGAGAGGGATCCAAGAAAAATATCAGCGATGATAAATTAAATGACCCACATGGAGTTTGGCCCTAGTTGCCAATTTTAACAGTTAGGCCTTAGGATTTGTTGTCATGAGTCAAAGGAGTCAATATCATGCTTATAAGATCATTCCGGGCAAAATGTAATTGTAAAAAGAATTATTTTGAGTCTAGAAAGACCTGGAAACTTCAAAAGTACAAGTCAGCCTAAAGGAGGGAATTTGACCCCTTGGGAAGACTATATAAAGGAGTAGTTCGACCTCATTTAGCACTCACTCATTCACAAGTTTGATCTATCAAGAAAGAAGTTCGATCTGAAGCTGGGAGAAGCATAAAAGAGGAGCGAAGTTCTAGGAGAAGGACGAAAATTCTTGTTTTGGGGCTCTATCTCTCTCACACGTGCGGAATTTTAGGGTTTTTGGTGCTACAAAAGGAGGTCTAAGTTGCAAGAGTGTTGTAAAATGTAACTAGGTTCAGTCTCCATAATGACATGTAATTATGATCTTTGTAAATGATGAAATAAAAATAACAAAATTATTTTTGTAATGCCTTCCTTCATGGGTTTCATGAGCAAGAGTTTTTATTTCTAAATGGCTCCCACTGAGAGCTTTAAGATTTGTCAAAGAGTCATATGTCATGTATGAAGATATGTCAAAAGTATTCTAGTTTATAGGACTATCAAAATAGCCCTCCAAAAGACAAGCATGATTCTCCTCTTGAAGTCAGCCTGCAAGATGAATTAAATAACACAAGTCCGCTCTCAAATAAAAGACATCTCTTCATGTATACAAGTCGGCTTATCTATGGACAAACTACTATACTTAAGGTACCACAGCCATACATGTCTATACTATGAACGACATGGCAATGAGAAGAAAATCTTGAAGACAGTGATGAGAGGATCTCGAAAAGATAGCCATGTGAAGATGAAAACAAGGTCGAAGAGAAGGAAGAATCACAAAGAAGAAAAGACAATTAAGAGAAGCAGTGTCTTGGTCTTGGAGTGGCTAATAGGTCAAGGGTCTTGGTATTGGTATTCGTCAATTGGAATCTCTATTAGAAGAATTTGTGCAGGTTTTCCTCTCAAAGAGTGAGAGGTTTTGGCCATGGCTCATGCTTACATGTTGTGTGATCATGGTGGATATTGGTGGCCACCTGCCAAGTCCACTTGGACCCCCACCATTGTTTCTTTTAGCTTTTCAGTTTCCTTAATTGCAACTCAGTTTACTATTTTTAACAGTTTTTCGGGTACTGAACTTCCGGAGCCGTTTTGAGGCCCTAAACGACGTTTTTTGGGAAAATTGGGAGCAACATGGGTTCATGCATTTCCCAAAGTTGTGGTTCTCGGATAGATCTTTCTAAAGAGATATTGTGCATGTCAAACGGAGATCGTATGCCAAAGTTAAAACCCCGGGATGTTGATGTACCAATTTACCCAAACGAGGCCCATTGTTTGGCATTTCATCTTCTAGGGTTAGGTTTTTGGATGTTTAGGGTTTCCATTGTTTCTCAACAATAAATAGGCCTTCAAGCCTCATTGTAACACAGTTCAGAGGCATGTAGCCACCACATCTCTTCTCAGAGAAAAGCTACCATCACCCTAGCTAGTTTATTTCCATTTCTATTTGTAAGCATATTTCAGTATTTCACAGTAATGAAATGAAGCATTATTTCTGTTGCATCTCTATATGTATGGTTATATCTGTAATTTGTTGCGTTCATGTTTAAATCGGATCAGTGGTATCAGAGCAGTCTACTCTTTCTCTGTCTTTCTTTGCATGTCTCCAACAAGATCGGTACATAAAGAGTTAGGGCTTGCACTGGTCGAACCTTTGCAAGACCAGCCTCGCAAATCCCAACGGCCTCCCATGGCAGATGAAAAGAAAGATGAGGGGGCAGGAAATCCTATCAAAATCTTGCTCAAAGTGGCCCTCGAGCGACAAAGGAACGCAACAAATTACAGATATAACCATACATATAGAGATGCAACAGAAATAATACTTCATTTCATTACTGTAAAACACTGAAATATGCTTACAAACAGAAATGGAAATAAACTAGATAGGGTGATGGTAGCTTATCTCTGAGAAGATATGTGGCAGCTACATGCCTCT
>APFE030413292.1:370581-384112 GCA_000404065.3 Pinus taeda
GACCCCAGGAAGTTGATGTACCAATTTACCCAAACGAGGCCCATAGTTTGGTGTTTCATCTTCTAGGGTTAGGTTTTTGGATGTTTAGGGTTTTCCATTGTTTCTCAACAATAAATAGGCCTTGGAGCCTCATTGTAAAATAGTTCAGAGGCATGTAGCCGCCACATCTCTTCTTAGAGATAAGCTACCATTGCCCTAGCTAGTTTATTTCTATTTCTGTTTGTAAGCATATTTTAGTATTTTACAGTAATGAAATGAAGTATTATTTCTGTTGCATCTCTATATATCTGTAATTTGTTGCATTCCTATTTAAATCCGGATCATTGTGACTCTTGTCTATTTATGTTCTTGTATTGGTTACTGTTTAATGAAGAAGAACACTAAGAATCTAGTGCAAAGAAGAGCCTAATCTAATCAAGTAAAAAGCATTCACAAGTAGTCACCAAAGAAAAGAAATCAAATAATACTTAACATGGTATGAGAGCTAAGGTGTTGAAGTCAAAGGAAGGGCATCTAATCAAAGGGACATTCAAGGATCGAGTTTCAAGGAAGGCATCAAAGCAAGTTGAAGGCTATCAAAGCAAAAGATCAAGATCTACATTGAAGAATCAAACCCTAGAGCAAAGAAACAGTTTGCAACAACAACAACTTTTGTTTCTATAGTTATCATCAAAAAGCCACAAAGACCCTCATCAAGTTGTCTACAAGGCAAGATAGCTCGAAGGACTTTAAAGATGAAAATCACATCATCTTGGAGAAAGTCAAAACCCTAGATGCATGTTTGATCTACGCTACAAGAGAAGTCGAAGTATATTGAAGGTGAGAAGGCATTGTCATCGTCTTCAAGGTTATAAAGCAAGCAAGGGTCCTCTCCTTACCCTAGAAAAAGATCATCCAAGGAAGCAACAAATCATCCTCATCAAAGGGAGCAATCTTTTCTATTAAAGAAAGGATTTTTGATTTGGAAGAAGATCATCCAAGAGGGAGCACTAATGCATCTTCTTCAATCATCATCAAAGTGATCAAGTAGAAGAGTTATTTTCACTTGTCAAGTAAGTATCTTTCATTCTTTAATTAAAATTGGTAAAATGACTTCATGTTTGCGAGGAGATCTATAAATTGGATGGGTCATCGAAATTCCTTTCATGAAAAAGGCAGATAGACATAGTCCTCTAAGGAGTTGAAGTCATTGAAAAAGGTCTCCTCTGAATTCATGGAAAGAGATACTTATGAAAGATCCCCTCATATAGCAATATTGGAGACATCAAAGAGATGCATATGAGAAACTCATTCTTTGAAGGTGCGTTAAAGAAGGTCACATGAATTAGATCTGATCTACACAAAAGTAAATATATCAAAGGATGAAGGATATCATCATAAGATCTCATCTACGAAATCTAGGAAAGAAGATAATCATCATTGATCTATAATGCACTAACTAATAACCATGGTAACAAATATCCATGAGATAAGAAAGTTACCTCATTCAACAACTTATGATTTCTATGCAAGATAGAAAAAGACATTGTGATAATATGCAACGAAGGTAGTTGAGGATCTTTTCAATCAAGGAAGTTGTTGAAAGAAGCATGGATGACCTAAAGGTAAAATGAGGTGTGTATGCTTATTATAAAGACACGTTGTATGGTTGCAGGTAACAAGGATCACTACTTTTATTTTGAGAAGCATGATCAAAGGAAAGGAATCTCCTCCTATGAAAGAATAACGGAAGGCATGAGTCACACTAGCTGAAATCAACATAATATGTCCTCATATGAAGTATGAGGTGGTTGACTACGATTGACGGACTCTCATTATGAAGTGTGTGAAAAGGCAGGAAGAGATCGTGATAGTATGCAATGAATGTAGAAGGTATTCAACATCCAAAATCCAAGAAGATTTGACTAGAAGATCTCTTGAAAGGATGTGAAGACTCTAATAGAAGTCGGAAAAAGATAAACACCCTTGACACTGAACATCTATTAGAGATGTGTCAATCTGCATGCAGGATGTTGATACTTACAAGGAGATGTCATGGTGAAAGATCATCACAAAGGTAAATATGATTCGAAGTGTTCAGTGATTATTTTTGAACTAACATCTAGTTGGGTTATGTAGAACTGTAAAAGCGAAGAACTATGAATGACTTCCAAGCAAACCATATGGAAGGATGTAATGTTCTTCAGGAAATATGGCATGAAAGCAGAATGACATGAAGCAAAGCTAGATGAAAAATCTGATGGATCACTTTCTGATGAGTTAAGGACATGACTAACTCATGGATCAAAGTTATGGATGATCGGTGCCCTATATATTGAAGTTCCCAAAAGTTGAAGACTCCTTAAAGAAAATCATGGCATCGAAGAAAGGAGCTCGTCATGCAGCTAATTGTTTTAGGATCTCCACATGAAGAGCTGCTATAGGTCCCTGGTTAAGAGGGAGCCTGAGAAGAAGTTTCTTACTTGAAAGAAAATTGGAAATTCCTAAACCAAAGGCTTAGGTACATTCCTCTATGATAGGAATGAGTACATTAATGGAATAAAAGCTCCTGGCATAAGAAGGAGCGGTAGACATTTTGTTATGTGCTTCATCTGAGAAGACAGAATGGAGGATTGTGTAATCATTTGGCATCTGATGTTCTTCTGGGATGAGATAGGGAATCCCATGGAAGAGTAGTCGTGGAGGACTGATATTTTTTGAAGACTGGGGATTCCAAGATAAGAACACTCCTCATGGAGCATATCCTGAGAGCACGCGGATGGGGTATGTTCTGAGAGAGACAAGGATGATGAGAGTGTCTATAAATCATTGAGTCTCTCTAGCATTGAGCTCAATATCTTGTGGAGAGATGGAGTTGTTAGTCAAGGCCTTGCTATATAATAATGTTGATTGGTATGATGTTATGTTGATTTCTGGTAGCATTGAATGTGCTCTAAGTCTCAAAATTTGCAGGGAGTCTTAGACACATGCATTCTCCAACACCCAGAAATCGTTTTGAGAAATTCCACCCGAAGACAATTTTATTAAAATAATTAATTATTTTTAATGGGTCCCTAAGTCTAAACTTAGGAAATTAAAATAAATAATGGGTATTCATCTAAACTGTGGGTGAAACTTCTAGAAGAAGAAGAGGATCAAGCCAAAATGATCTAAGCCATTGATTAGAAGTTAATTTGGGTCATTGGTTGTCCAATAGAAAGATATAAGAAGAGGCTTGAGGGGCACTTGGAGAACACATCAAGTAGAGTTCAGAAGATTGAATTTTTGAAGCAGAGCAGCTGCCGGAGAGCTATTCGAAGTGAGTTTTTGCAGTGAGGGGCAGGGTTAGTTCCGATTGGAGATTTCTCCTGATCCGGGAATACTCAGCAGAGGAGGCAGAAAGAGATCTGGGAGAGGCAGCGCAAAGCCAGAAGAGGCTGACGCAGGGCCACACAAAGGCAATGTAGGCTGACGCTGAGGCAACGCAGAGCCTTAAGGAGATCTTAAATTCGATCAAGGAATCGATTTCAGAGGCCAAAATCCTGGGTGAGAGACCAGGAGGTGAAAATCGAAGTCCTTGGGCAGCAAATGTTGATCAGTGGTTGTCATTGATGTCAACCCAAGTAGCACCAGGGGCTACCCTGATCTTGCAAGGGCATTTTGACTCAACAGCTCATATTATTTTGCATCAAAGATCTTTCCGATGGATTCTACTCGTCGAGATGTTTCCTTTGATATATGGTACACCTCCCAGTTCTTCACAGTTTGAGAGTTATTTGCGTTTGAAGTTAGTAACCCGAGTTAGTGGGCTAAAACCCTATGGGGTTGTGGCATGGCACTCATAATTGGTTGTGGTCATTGAATAGTCAATAATTAATAATATTTTTCTTCTCCTAAAATCCCTCCAATGTTCACTTATTGAGGACCCTCTCAACTCAAGACATTCATATAAATAATGACCCTCATATCCTCCTCTAGTAGGGATTTTGTGGCTTCAAACAGGTCATCATTGCATTTTCACTATAACTTTTTTCTATGAAGCTTCAGAAGCAAAAATTAAAACCCATTTGAGCCGAAATTTTGATGAACCTCGTGACCGAATTTCAAATCTTGGTTCACTATATTTTCGGAGATATGATCTGAAGAAGTTAGGGTTTTTGCAGGCTCCAGAATTCCATGTCAAACAGGTGACGTTCGTGAAATCGTCATAACTTTCTCTCTGAGCATTGGATTCAAATTTTGTAAATAGTCACAGAAAGAGGACGGACTTTAGTTTGTTGAGTAGCATTTTCAGGGCTGAAGGTCATAACAGTTACACGTGGCATTTCGTACAAGTTCGCTCTACTGGATCAGACCTATAGGGTTGTAAATAGGACTCAGAGGGCTACCACAAGATGAAATTTCAAACCTTGGAGATCTGAAATTACATAGATACAACATATTCAATATCGAGCTCCTAGAAGGCAAGAAAAAGCATGCATTCAAGGATCACTGCAATAAGGACCACACATCAACAGTCAAGGGTAAGTCTCCTACAGCAAGGTATGTATGATTAGTGTTTACATTTGAATTTTGAGTATCATTGCTAGCATATGTTTTTGCAGGACAATGTAAGTATATACAAGATTTCGGTTATATCTCTATGTCTCTATATGTCACAGTTAGTTTTGATACCACATTTCGATGTCCTATTCTTGATATTACACATTTGATGCTACACCAAGTTTGCTAAAGCTATATGATGTTGTAAGTTCATGTTACTTGTCTCGTGATAGTTGATAGGAATGAGTACATTAATGAAATAAAACTTCCTGGTATAAGGAGCGGTCGACATGTTGTTATGTGCTTCATCTAAGAAGACAAAATGGAGGATTATGTAATTATTTCACATCCGATGCTCTTGTGGGATGAAATAGGGAATCCCATGGAAGAGTTGTCGTGGAGGACCGATATTCTTTGAGGACTGGGGAGTCCAAGATAAGAACAGTCCTCATGGAGCACATCCTGAGAGAACCCGGGTGGGGTATGTTCTGAGAGAGACAAGGATGATGACAGTGTCTATAAATCATCAAGTCTCTCCAGCATTCAGCTCAATATCTTGTGGAGAGATGGAGTTGTTAGTCAAGGCCTTGCTATATAACAATGTTGATCGGTACGATGTTATGTTGATTTCTGGTAGCATCATATGTGCTCTAAGTCTCAAAATTTGCAGGGAGGCTTAGACACTTGCATTCTCCAATACCCAAAAATTGTTTTGAGAAATTCCACCCGAAATAGTTTTATTAAAATAATTAATTATTTTTAATGGGTCCCTAAGTCTAAACTTAGGAAATTAAAATAAATAATGGGTATTCATCTAAACTGTGGGTGAAACTTCTAGAAGAAGAAGAGGATCAAGCCAGAATGATCTGAGCCATTGATTAGAAGTTAATATGGGTCGTTGGTTGTCCAACAGAAAGATATAAGAAGAGGATTGAGGGGCACTTGAAGAACACATCCAGTAGAGTTCAGAAGATTGAATTTCTGAAGCAGAGCAGTTGTCGGAGAGGAATTCGAAGTGAGCTTTTGCAGTGAGGGGCAGAGATAGTTCCAGTTGGAGATTTATCCTGATCTGGGAATGCTCAGCAGAGAAGGTAGAGAGAGATCCGGGAGAGGCAACACAGAGCCAGAAGAGGCTGACACAAGGCCACGCAAAGGCAGCATAGGCTGACATAGAGGCAACGCAGAGCCTTGATGAGATCCAAAATTTGTTTGAGGAATAGATTTCAGAGGCCAAAATCCGGTGTGTGAGATTAGGAGGTGAAAATCGAAGTTCTTGGGTAGCAAATGTTGATCAGTGGTTGTCATTGATGTCAACCAAAGCAGCACCACAAGCTACCCTGATCTTGCAAGGGCATTTTGACTTGAAAACTCATATTATTTTGTATCAAAGATCTTATCGATGGATTCTACTCGTTGATATGTTTCCGTTGATATATGGTACGCCTCCCAGTTCTTCACAGTTTGAGAGTTATATGCGTTCGAAGTTAGTAACCCCAGTTAGTGGGCTAAAACCCTATGGGTTTGTGGCACGGCACTCATAATTGGTTGTGGTCATTGAATAGTCAATAATTAATAATATATTTTTTCTCCTACAATCCCTCCAACATTCACTTATTGAGGACCCCCTCAATTCAAGACATTCATATAAATAATGACCCTCATATACTCCTCTAGTAGGGATTTTGTGGCTTCAAACAGGTCATCGTGGCCTTTTCACTATAACTTTTTTTCTGCGAAGTTTCAAAAGCTGAAATTAAAACCCATTTGAGCCAAAATGTTGATGAACCTCATGACCGAATTTCAAATCTTGGTTCACTATATTTTCAGAGATATGATCTGAGGAATTTAGGGTTTTTGCAAGTTCTTGAATTCGATGTCAAACAGGTGACATTGAGAAAATCATCATAACTTTCTCTCTAAGCATTGGATTCAAATTTCGTAAATAGCCACAGAAAGAGGACGGATTGTAGTTTGTTGAGTAGCATTTTCAGGGCCGAAGGTCGCAACAGTTACACGTGACACTTCGTACAAGTTCGCTCTACTAAACCAGGCTATAATCAAGTCATCATGGGAGATTGGGCATAACACTTTTTAAAGAATCCAATCTTGATCAGCCCTGTGGGGTTGCAAAGAGGACTCAGAGGGCTATCACAAGACAAAATTTCAAACCCTCAAGATCCGAAATTACATAGATACAACAAATTCAATATCGAGCTCCTAGAAGGCAAGGAAAAGCATGCATTCAAGGATCACTACAGTAAGGACCACACATCAACAGTCAAGGGTAAGTCTCCTATAGCAAGGTATGTATGATTAGTGTTTACATTTGAATTTTGAGTATCATCTCTGACATACGTTTTTGTAGGACGACGTAAGTATATACAGGGTCTCGGTTATATCTCTATGTCACAGTGAGTTTTGATACCACATTTAGGATGTCCTATTCTTGATACTACACATTTGATGCTACACCAAGTCTGCTAAATCTATATGATGTTGTAAGTTCATGTTACTTGTCTTGTCATAGTTGATTGTTATTGTACTTAGAACTTGGTTCATCACAAGTCTAGGGTCTATCATCAGTTTCTATTATATATATCTTTTAGTCAGTTTTGGATATAGTCTTGCATAGAGTCCAAGCCTATATCAAGAGTGGGAGCCTTTGTCTACTGCTACAACAAGTCAACAACAAAAGTGACAAGCACACTTCAGGTATGCATTGTAAGTTTAAGTTCTATTTATTCATTATTATGCACTTACATGTGTTTTGCAGGCAAAGGTAAGTTGAAGTGTATTTTGTTTTGTTTTGGGTTGGTTTCGTCAGGCAAATTTTGCATGCAGGTAGAAGAAGATTCAAGTACAAATCAAGCAATAATTCAAGAGAAAATGTATCAAATCAAAGGAAGCATTGGAGCAGGGCATCCTTTAAAGACATGACAACCATTCGTATATTGTAAAGAAGTGTCAGGCCAAGAGTCATCATTGTAAAGTTGTAAAAGTGTCATCATTGGAAGAGTCACTATTGTAAAAGAATCAACCTGCAAAGAGTCAAAAAGGCATTGTTGGGAGGTATAGGAGTCTTTGTTGGGATGATGTCATTTGGGTTGCAGGTTATAGTATGATTTGTTGTACGGTCAAAATCATTGTAAATCATATTGTATCGTGGATCATTGTCCTTGGTACGGGAATCCACACTCTTCACATTTCAGTCATTATAGGGTTATAGGGAGGTGCTAGGCAGGTGCATGAAGTCGCCTAAAAGTTGGAGCCTGTAAACACTTCAGGGTGGTAGGTTGGTCTAGGGTGTTGGGGCATCCATTTAGTTGATTAATGAAGAAACCAGGGTATTGGGGCATCCTTCTAGTGGGAGCTGGAGAAGAATGCTTTTCTAGAATTCTAGGAAGTTGTTGTTTTCATTTCAGTTGGGACTGAAGATTGAAGAATTTATTAGAAAAGCGTTCGGTGGTTGTTGACCCGGAGTGGGTTTTCCACCTAAAATTTTTGTGCCTCATGTGTTCTTTTATTTATTGTTATTACTGAATAAACATTAATAATAATTGAAGATTAACTAATGCTCTGAAAAGATTTAAAAGTGCTAATTGTTAAGGAATACTGATGAACCCCCCTCTAAGTATTTTCCAACAAATGGTATCATAGTTTGGTTCCTTCAATAACAGTGTAACAACTGGAAGGAGATCATGGAGTATACTATGAATAGAGTTCCTTTGTTTAACGTAAATAAATATGCACTTTGGAGTGGAAGAATGCAGGTTCATTTGCTAGCACAAGGATACGAAGTATGGGAAATTGTTGACAAAGGCTTCACACCGACCCAGGATGAACAAGGTAGGAAAAATATGGTATATGATGCAAAGGCTAAAGATCTTATTATCAGTGGGCTTATCGAATTTGTTTATCTTAAGGTATTGTGTTGCAAAACTGCTAAAGAGGTATGGGGCAAGCTTGAAAATATATATGCAGGTAACTCAAAGGTGAAAGAAGAAAAACTTCAAATTTTCAGGGCAAAGTTTGAGCAACTCAAAATGAGGGAAGATGAAGATATTTTTGCATACTTTCAGCGTGTTGATGAAACAACAAATACATTGGAAGGTTTGGGAGAACATGTTGAAACGAAAATTGTTGTCTGAATGATCCTCAGAACCTTTGCCAACAAGATTTAACCCTAAGGTATCTGTCTTGGAATGTTAAAATTGGCAACTAGGGCCAAACTCCATGTGGGTCATCTTATTAATGGAAGTTGATATTTTTCTTGGATCCCTCTAATCGAGAGGTGTAGGATTGATCTAAAGATCATCCAATTCCGATAACTATTCATGGAGATATGAATTTATTTGTGTTATGGGACAATTCGTCAAGGTCAGCCAACAACCAAATAAACCCCACTTGTGCTCAACTTTTTAGTATAAATAGAGGTGGACTTCAAGTCATTTTCAACACACTTCGGATCTCTTCTTCTCTACTTGTCTTTGGGTTTTAGTAGGAGGAGAGATCCTACGGGATATCATTGCCCTAATCTAGAGGGAAAAAGCCAAAATTGTCGAAAACTGCAGGAATTGCCGGGAACTGTCAGAACTGCCGGGAATTGGTGGGAACAGCCGAAACTGTCAGAATTGTCGGGAACTGCAGGAACTGCCGGAAACAAACGGAACTGCCGAAACTACCGGAAACTGTCGAAACAGTGGGTACTGCCGGAACTGCTGAAACTGTCGGGCACTACCGGAACTGCCAGGAAAGCTGACTTAGAGGGCAGAAGCCAAAACTGTCGGGAACTATCGGAACTGTTGGAACTGTCGGGAATAGTCGAAACTGTCGGGAACTGCCAGAATTGCCAGAACCGCCGGAACTGCCGGAACTGCCAAGACAGCCGGAATAGTCAGAACTGTCGGAACTATCGGGAATTGCCGGAATCGCTTGGAATAGCCAGAACTGCCGGAATTTATTGGAACTACCATAACTGTCGAGAATTGCAAGGAACTACGGGGAACTACCAGAACTGTTGGAACTACTGGAACTGTCAAAACTACCAGGAATAGCCGGAACTACCAGGAATAGCCGGAACTACCGGGCACTGTCGAAACTGCCGAGAACAGCCGAAACTTCCGCAACTGCTGGGAACTGCCGAGAACTGCCAGAACAACCGAAGCATCTATCTCCGAAGGAGTGCAACATGCAAGGGATAGCTAACTAACATTGGGACAGTTGTATGGTACTTAGTAGCAAATACACCAAGCATGCAATGTTACAACTACCATACAAGGGACAGCTAGCATGCAACAGCAAGCATGCTAAGGACAACAAGCATGCTAGGGACAACAAGCAAGCAAGGGACAATAAGCAAGCAAGGTGCAGCCTACACATAGGTCACTATGGCAACATGGTGTAGCAATGGCACATAATGCAGTATGATGATGAGTACAATCATGATTAATGAAGCGTGATGAGATGCAGTGTTGGACACCTAATCCTAAATGGGTTAGTGTGGAAGTCGAATGGACAAAAGCAGTCCAAGAGACCTTGGGATATGAATCCCAACGGTCACCACATGTACTATAAATGTATATCAAATTGTTAATAAAATTGAATTGCATGTTTTATCTTTTACATCTCTCTCGCTCCCCATGTGTGTTTAACATGGTATCAGAGCAGGCGATTGCTGGTCCTGCTCCAATTTGAGCCACTTGTTTTTGTGGTCTCTATATATGTCAGTTCTGCGTTACCTGACCTCTGCCGCACTGCACATCTGTTTTCCATATACCATTTATAAAACATGCGCCCTGCTCTTCTGTTGCGCTGTCATCCTGACCTGACATTGAAACATTTGAGCGCTGCTCTGCCTCTGTCCGTCCAGCGCTGCTCTGCTCTCTGTCCACTGCTTTCTGCCTGAACTATCAATGACGCTGCATGGTGGAGATGCGTATTGAACGCTGCAAATAGACGAACGTTACCATAACACCTGACAACGTTCTTCGAACAGCGGCATACTGGTATAGAAGACGAATGTCTGTAGGACTCTGCATCATATGAAAAATATGGGAAGTTCGTGTTTGAATCACTCACATAATCAGAAGAGCGCGATGGTGAAGATGACGTACTAGATTGCAACGACGGATGAAATTCTGATCTGCTCTTAGAATTTGCATCCTCAGCTTCATATTTTTTAGCATTGAAAAGACCGACCTTTGCAGATCTCCCACGCATTAACTTCTCGTTATTCGTCCATGAAGCATGATCTTTGACCCATTGTCTTTCAAGTTTGGAAACACTTTTGTAATTGCAGTTCATCATCGGTGTTTTATCCTCGGCCTCCACATTTCTCTTCCTTCAGTACTCTGCCCATCACTTCCACGCTTCCCAATCCTCCATAGAGCTGCGAAGCACCTCTCATCTGAAGCTTCGTCTTAATCGTGTCCAGTGGATACAGACATACGTAGGTGAATGCTCCTGCTATGCCTCCTGCACCGGCCGGATCATCGCTCTATCCACAACTGACAAACTGTTCTTAACATTCCTGCTTTGCTGCCTTGGGTTACTTCGCATTCGAAACTACAAGGCTCACTATAGCATAGAAGGGCCAAATCATTTCAAAGAAGAGGTCGAGATTGTATCAGTGCTCAAAGGCCAAGTTTCCGCCATTATTGGGTTAAGATTATAACTTGTCAGGGCTGAGCAGAACCAAATCAACGGTAACAGATTGTTCAACCGCCCAGATTGAGTCGAAGTCGAATTATTCTTCATTGTGAGGCCAAAGTTCCAAAGCCACCAAGTTTTTCTTTTGAATATGCAGAGAAAATAATCCCTGAAGCACACAACATCTATCCAAGTTTCTCAGCGCAAGCCAAACTATATCCATGGATCTCCAACACTGTGGTTAGAGATAGAGTATGTGATTGGTTGCATTCAACAGAATTAAAGTGTAATACTCAGTTGATGTGAATGTAGTGCTAAGGACCGAGGTGTGTTTGAATACAAAAAGGTGATCTGGTGCATGAGCCTGTGCGCACTGATAGAGGAAGAGACAGATCAAATAAATCCTACGCTGGAATTTGAAGGATCTGTGGAGGTCATAGTTCTTGGCTGGGCATTGTACCCTTGTTTGCTTGTGCGTGGGAGACATTTACTCCTTGGGTTGCAATTCTATAGCTGGAGAAAACTGATTAAATCATAGAGGGATTGAAACATTCATTCCCAGTTCTGTTTGTAGGAGAAGGATTGAATCCCTGGTGTACATGTCTCATACTCATTTTCAAAAGAGACCAAATACCTGGCTTGTCTATAGTTTGTTTTCCTAATCTCATAAGTGGATTTTAGTTATTTGTTTGGAGTGTGTTCTACCTTCAGAAGGGAATTTGTGTGCATTTTTCTAGTGTGATTCATCACTAGTAAACTCGGGAATCCATTTGGAGGTTGCATTTCATCTTTTCAAGAGCTTGATCTGATTGAAGGCCAGAATTCCTTCGTATTATTGGGGCTAAGCGTATCTCTTGTCCTTGTGCATATCACAATGGTTGGGTACCTGTAGCAGAGCATTGTGCAGAGACATAAATTTGAACCTGTATTGCATACTTGAAATAATCAATTTCCTCAAGGCATACCTCAATTGGTTAAAGAATATTCCTTGAGCATTGTTGGTACCCTGTCAAGCCAGCATCAATTTCAACTCCAGCATTTCCAGGCATATACATTTCAACAAAATAAACTTGGTTTTTAGAAGGAAAGGCATGATTGTACGAGGGTTTCCTTCCCTACTTGGTGGAGCATGATTGTCAATCTTTCTTTGATCCCTAAGATCAAATTGGTGTATTTTCTTAAAGGTTGTTCATATCAGAGATTTTTATTGAAGTGTTGCCAGGACAAGTTCCCTTGGATTCAAGGCTGGTACAGGAAAATATCTTTTTGAGGCCTAAATTGCTTGTAGCTTTGTTAGAAGTTAAATTCTCGGGTGAATTGAAAAAATTCATTTTTGAGTGAGGAGTCTGTTTTCCAGATATCACCATTCTTTGTGTGCTGAATCTATTGCAAGCTGATTGATTTGAAGTATAAAAGAGCAATTGGTGTCCATCTTTTCCTCATTGTTTTACTATTTTTTGAGGATTAAAAATGACTCCAATTAGTGCAATATTAGAGTTAGTGGACAATCTAATACTCTCTACTATGAATAATACAGTCAAAATCAGCAAGGATTTTCTCACTGATATTAAAATTTCTTTGCAAAATGCACAAGATAAGATTGAATTTTTGCAGCTTGAATCTCAACTACAGCAAGAAGAATTACAGCAGTGGAGTCGTCATTCTGGACCTGTTTCTGTTTAGAATATTGAAACAGACTCCCATAAACAGCAAGATAATAATGTTACAGTTCATTCAAATAAAGTAGCAGCTATACATGCAGATGTAGAAACTCAGTCTGCACTTCCCAAGCCCATCATCAGACCTTGGGAACATCTTGTCCACAACAAGCACAGAACTGGTCTTAGATATGACAAGGACTTGTCCTTTCATATTCTAGACTATGCCAAGCCCATTCGGTTTCAGAGTGTTGGATTCATTCATGACAGTTCACCTGCTCCTTATGACAGTTCAGCTTCAACTGTTCCAGACTCTGCCCCTCTTCCATAGCAACAACAACAACAACAGTTTGTAAAATGCCAACACTGTGACCGAGTTGGCCATTTGAAAGATCATTGTTTTGATCTTCATCCATGTAAGCACTATCTTAAAACCACCCTTTCTTCACACAGATGCTTCAGCAACAAACGTCCTGCAAGAACAAAGATTCATCTTGGATGGATCGCTTCTTGGCAATGGGCATCAACAACCAAGAAGGTATTCCAAACACATATCAGAACTTGTTCTAGAGTATTGAAAAGTCTTGCAGCTGATTTTTCTCCATCACCCCACCTTGTATCTGACAGGGGGGAATGATGGTCATCTACAAGCTTCAAAGTCACATCAAGCAAGCCTCAGCCACAACCTGCCACACCAGTTTCAG
>APFE030413292.1:401837-414561 GCA_000404065.3 Pinus taeda
TAAATATAAATCGCAAAAGACAAGCCAAGACAAGAGGACACAAGATGTGGTGCTAGCCAGGGACAAACCCCAATGTGGGGAAACCCTTGATCAATTCTTCTTTTATGTTCTTCAAAATTCAGCAAAGAAAGAGAGAGAGATAGTACATTTACAATAGAAGTCAACATTTTGACTTTTGATATCTGCATGAGATCAATTGAAGACATATTGCTTCAACTGATTCTCCAAGGTGACTGCTTCACCTATCGTAGTATGGCATTTCGTCCATTTGCTGCACCTTACCGTGTAGCACCATGCTGTACCATCACAGTGCTGGAACTTGATGACAAAGCTACTCTCATCTGCTCTCATCACCATGCTGCGCATTATGCTGCATCTTCCATCATCATGCAACCCTATTCATCATCATGTTGCTCCTTACTTAAGATGCCCATTACATTGCATCTTTCATCATCATGCTTACAATTGTCTCATGTACGCTTACTATACCTTGCTGCTCCATTAAGTTTGTCGTCCCTACTGTTGTGATGGTCACTGGTTAGGGAACCTCAGACAGCTGCAGCAGCCCTCAAACAGTCATCCAAACAACCCTTAATCTCAGCAACCTTTCCTGGTGTGAACCTTCTGCCTTCACAAAGAAAGGCACAAGAAGACTCCAAAACTGCCCATGCTGTCCCTCGTTGTGGTGGTATGGCCTGCGGTCTACCACACAGCCTAGCTGTAGCTTAACAGCCCACGTATCAGACAGGCCTCCTCTAAATTGCGTTGTGAGAACCTCCTTTACAGTGATGACACTTCTCCTTCAATACAGTGATAGGCCTCTTCAAAATAGGCCTCTATACCTACGCTATTCAGCTCTTCCTTTTGATTGCGATTAAGCATCATTAAGACCGTAACTAGGTCCTTAGATGACTACGGCTAGATGATGGCTAAATCTTTCCCTTGTTGCTGCATATATACCTCCATGAATTACGACCTAGGGCAATCTGCGACTAGAAGACTGTGTTACAATCATAGGTTCAATGACAACATTGAAATCCTTGTTCTATGACCTGCAGATAAAAGTCTTCAAGAACAACGTATAAGGTGTTACATGACTGCGTATGAATGTCTCCAGTGTTACATGACTGCGTATGAATGTCTCCATGAACTGCGTGTAAGGAGTCTCTATGCCCTGCATATAAAACTTCTTTGGACAGCATATTAGGGCCTGCGTATAAGGCTTCTGGACAGTGTATTAGGGCCTGCATATAAGGCTTCTACACAGCGTATTAGGGCTTGCGTATAAGGCTTCTTGGACTGCGTATTAGGGCATCACTTGACTGTGTATTGGAGCTCCTTTAGACAGTGTTTAAAAGCCTTCCCTTGACTGCGGCTAGGGTTCATCTGAACTGCAGCTAGGGCATCATACAGTTAGCCTAACGTATTCTTTTGTGTCTCTCCTTTACCAAAAACCCAAGAAGTGGAGAGGAGGAGATCACATAAAGAATGTTGATTCCAGATGACTTCAAGTCCTTACCTATTTATACTAAAAACGTAGATGATGAATAGACATGACTATTTGGCTTCTGAGCCTACACAAGTTGCTGGCCGACTTGACAATTTGTCCTATAACACAAATAAATTCATAACTCCATGAATAATAATCAGAATAAGATGATCTTTAGATCAATCCTACACCTCTCGATGAGAGGGATCCAATAAAAATATCAGCTGCCATAAATGAGATGACCCACATAGAGTTTGACCCTAGTTGCCAATTTTGACAAAGAAGAATAGTAAGGACAAGCAAACTCCGAAAGAAAAAAGTTGCAATTGTAAGCATAAGGAAAAGGAAGAAGATGAAGAAGAATTATCAGATAAAGAGTTTGCCTATTTCTCGCAGAAAATGAGAACAGGTACGGGAAAATTTAAAGGTAAACTTCCATTAATATGTTTTGATTGTGCTGAGGTTGGGCATTTTGCAGCCAAATGTGCTCACAAAAATCAAGTTGTTGCGAAAGGAAATAAAAGTCCCAGGAAGTTCAACAAGCAAGGCAAGAAGAAATGGTTTAAGAAAAGTTTCTTCACCAAAGAAGATAGTTCCTCATCCGAAGAAGAATTCAATGGAAGAGTATTGTTTATGGCCAAGCACAATAAGCAAGAGGCACCTAACAAATAAGGAGACGAAGAAGAAGAAATGACTTAGGTTAAATTTCAAAACGAAGTGATCAGGGTTATCAAAGAGCTCAAAGCCGAGAAGAAGCATGTCAACACTCTTGAAGATGATTTAAAGAAAGAGAACAAGTCCTCAACCTTAAAATCAAGATTGAAGAATACAAGCAAATTGAAGAATCTCTCAGGAAATAATTAAAGAAAAACAACAAGGAAAGAGAAGCATTGGAAACTGAAATAGTTGCTCTACAAAAGGACATAAAAAATGGAAAAAAAAAATCAAAAGTACACCAACAATTCAAAGACATTGGATGAACTCGTCAGCAACCAATGATCATATAGTGACAAGACTGGTCTTGGTTACAAAGAAAAATTCAAAAATAAGTCGAGTCCTTCTATGACAATTAAAGATGATGGATATGCAAAATCTACCAAGTAGATAGATCTCTCAGCTAAATCAAGAGATCAAGACTCGCAGGAAGAACCTTTGAAGACAATTCCTCGAAGATGTCCTCCTAGGCACCAACCTATCTTTTATGGTCATTGTTATTCATGTGGAAGGTTTGGACATAGAGTCGCAGAATGTCGCATGTATGTTTGGAATGAATATAATTCCAAGAGATCCTTCAAAAATGGATATTCCAGAATTCAACATAATATCAACAAATTTGATCATTTGAGAGATGATGTCGAATGTTACAAATGTAACAATTTTGGACATATGGCTAGGGATTGTGAAGTTCCAAACAGGTACAACTATTATCGGCAAAACCCTAGAAGGAAATTTGCAGAATCACGAGATAGACACCAAACAAAATCTTCTATGAATAACATTGAATGTTACAAATGTCATAACTATGGACACATAGCTCGTAACTGCAGATACAAGATGGAATCAACCATGAATGAAAATCCTGACGACAAGAATAAGAAGGTTTGGAAAGGAAAATAGGTACATGATGAACAAGTACAAGATGAACAAGAAAAGAAAGAAGGCAATAAGGTCCCAACAATTATGCTTTCATGATTCATAATGGATTGTGAGGAATCAACAACTGCTTTGGTTAATGACTCGAGTCAAGACAGTCTGTTAAATGACACACTGTTCTGAACAATTCAGCTTATCGACACCTAGAAATTTGAAGATGAGGAGTCTATGCAACAGTGTATGAAACACGTCTACGATTAACAGATGGGTAGTTTGAACAAGATGGCAGTTTCATTACATGTTCATGGGGAGAAGAATAGTTGAAGTATTATAGATTCAAGAAAGGAAGCTTTGACATCAATCTCTATGTGAAAGTGGATCAAGATAACCTAACGATTATTGAGGTATATGTGGATGATATAATCTTTGGAAGCAATGATGACAGATTAAGTAAAGACTTTGCCACAAAAATGCAAAGTGAGTTTGAAATGTCTATGCTTGGCAAGCTGACATACTTTTTGGGGCTTCAGATTTCTCAACAGGATAAAGGAATATTCATATATCAAACCGAGTACATCAAGGAAATGCTCAAAAAATTCTAGATGGAAGATTGCAAGCAAGTCCTTACCCCCATGATAACAGGTTGCAAGTTAAGCTTAGAACATTCGTCAAAGGATGTGGACCAAAGGTTGTATAGATCCATGATTGGTAGTCTCCTATATGTGACAACATCCCGACCTGATGCAAGTGGTTGGACAAGTAGCAAGATTCCAAGTGTTGTCGCACAGATTGTCTGGGCAGCGCAACAACACTCAGACAGGGGGCTGTCACCCTGATCCCTGATCCCTCTGTTTAAGCCATCTCCCGAGGCTAAGGGGGGATTGGGGATCAGGGTGACAGCCCCTGGTCTGAGCGTTGTCGTGCTGCCCAGACAATCTGTACAACAACATTTTTTGGTGCCATTGCCGAGGACATTTTATTCTCGTCGTTTCAACGATATTCAGCTTCTCATTTCTCATCATTCTTTCATCTTTCTCATCTCTCATTTGAGCTGGCAGAGTCAACATTTTTTGGCATCATTTGGATCTTTTCATCGCCTTATTTTTCGTCATATCAGCAACTACTCTTCAGTTCGTTTCTTGTTTGGGTGGTGACTCCATTTTCTTTTCATTTATTTTTCCCAGACAAGAAGCCTCCCTCATATCAGCTTGCTTGTTGCTTTTTGGATCCTAGAATTAGGTTCATTGCTCAAGTGGTGACTTCACTTCTTTCATCTCTTGATTTTCTTGAGCAGAGATCTCTTTCTATCATCCATTTGGTCCCTCATTATTCATCATGGATTATTCATTTAAACCATGTCATTTTACTGATGATCTCCATGATATCTGGAAGTGGCCATTTCTAAATTACCTTTGTTCTCGGGTGGTGATTCAGTCGCTGTTAGAAGGCATTTATGGAGTTTTTATCGTATAACGTTCATGTATTGTAGACTTCCTCAATATGATCATGAAGATGTCAAAATGCGTCTATTTATCCTTTCTTTAGAAGGTGATGCTTTGAATTGGTTTAATAATTGTCTTGAAGACTCTTTCACTTCTTTAGAAGACATTTTCAATGCTTTTAAAGATAGATATGGTTGTCCAGATAGCTCGCCTTGTGCCCCTAAAATTGTGCAACAGAATGAAAGTAATCTTATAAAAGGTCCAGCTGCCAATGAAAGATTTCAAGACAATTCTTCATATCAGAATGTGCCATCCACCTGTACCATTACAGATCAAATCCATGATAGTGGAAAAGCAGGGACAAATTGTAAAAACAGTGTTGCCAATGAAAAGGAAAATTAGAAGCAAATTATGGAAGAACTTATGCGGTTGGTAAAAAATATGGAGATCAATCAAACTAATTATGCCAATGATGTGAAAACTTTGGCACCCACCTGGAAAAACATAATAAGGAGATGGAGATCATGAAAATTAAGCACTCTGATTACATAACCAACATGTAAAATCAACATGCTAAGGAAATTGAGGCCATGAAAACTAATCATGACACAGAAATTAGTTTTATGCAAAGCAAGTTATCAGGCTTAGAGGAAAATATGACGACCATGCAAGCAAATCATAAGAAAGAGATAAACTCTATGCAGCATTGCTTGATGACCATAAAGGAAAAGGATGATAAAGTAATAAAAGATATGGAAGCTAATCAGATATGTCTTCAGAATAAGTTATTGACCATGGAAGAAGACCATGCCAGGGAAATCAGTGCTATAAAGATTGAACACTCTAGTCAGATAGATGCCATTAAAATACAGGTTCAGAAATTTCAACAACAGTCAGAGGATGAAAGAAACCAGGGAATGTCAATAGATCGAGAGCCTCCTTATCTGTTGCAACAAGCTCCATCTTATTATGAGGTCCTTTGTTCCATTGAAAAGTGGATAATTGAAGGTGACCTAAATAAAAGGGAAATTAATAATCAGGTTGAGGTTCACACGGCTAATCCACAAGTCTTAGAAGATCAGGTTATAACTCATGGCACCTGTGAGATTGATCCATCATCCTTGGTAGGGCAGATGTAGAATGAAGAAAGACATGTCACGCATATCTTACATACTTCATCTGAGAGCTTTGAAGCAAAAAGTTCCATGTCATCAGTGATACAGCCTGCCACGAAGAAAAAGCGCAAGAAAAAGAAAATGAGAAGAAGATTTGATGCATTAGACGGTCGCGAGCAACTTGATTTTCAGATAGGGAAAAGTCCTACCATATGCAGAATTGGACATGGCACATCCAAGAAGCAGCCGACAAATTTGCTTGAAAGCAGGCAAATGCTCAATATACACTATATTGAACACATCTGATGCCATGGGGCATCCTCTGTATTTCTAACCCTACTCCTTGTTTTCTCAGCGTTTTCATTTCTGTTTTAGGATTAGATTTACTTTTCATGTTACTAGATAGTTAGTAAATGAAGAGCTTATATCTTTCTTGTGCTTAATGTCATATGATGATTTTTGGATGGACGCTACTTATGTTTTAATGTTATTGCATGGATGCAGATTTTGGATTCTTACATTCCTACAGTGCAGCAACGTGTCCCCAAGTAGAGCCAAATGTTGACCACTACGTGTCAACTACCCATAGCAGTACACCCCCTTTTTTGCAAAAGGGGTAGCACTTGATCGATGTGTCCGTGCCTGCCATCACCAGCCCGATCATGTTGTGTTGTAAACCTAGTCTGCATGTGTAAATTGTAAATAATCTTAGCAGATCTGAGTCATGTATGTAAATTGCCTAGATAAACCTAATTTTCTAGTGATAATCTACGTTCCGGAAGGTTTTTTGTCTCATCGACCCATGATCAGTAGAGTTTTCCTTCAACCTAACCCCAAAGCCGGAATGGATTTTGTCATTAGAATCTTAGGGGAATCCTAGTGTGCTTCGAGTCTATATAAAAGTAATTTGGAAATAATCCTAATTATTTGCTTAGGTTATTTCAAATTGCTTGATCTGCTAGATTATATTTGTGTCACAAGACTGGGGGGTCTTTGAGGGTCTATGTCATATGGTTTTCCCCCTTGAGATGTAAAACTGTAAAAGTTGTGATGTAAAGTGTCTTGAGGGTTAGAAAATGTTTTATCCCCTCATAAGTCCTAAGTCCTAGGTCCTAGGTGTTTTTTCCAAAGGCTAAGTTCGAGGGTCCAAAAATAAAAATAATAAAACTAAAAAATTAAAAAATAATATAAAAAAATAAAATAAATAAATTTAAAATAAATATAAAAACAAAAAAAAAAATTGAAAAATAAAATAAAATAATAAAACAATAATAAGTCAAAATTTTGAGGAAATAAATGCAAGATTTTAATTTTTTAATATATTAAAATGCATTTAATATTTCGACGGATGAGATCAAAAGGGATTTTGATCCTCATCAACTGTCGAGATCATTTTGACATGGATCACTCGAACTAGCCGTTGGGAAATTTTCCTTTAAATAGGGTGTCAGGGGTCATTTGAGATCATTCGATCGGTGAGTCTTGTGCTAAAGAAAGCTTTCTAGTAGTCATTCTTTTTGTGCAATAAAGAAAGACTTTGGGGTTGAAATCTTGTTGGTGTTACTCTTCTGAAATTGATGTAAGATGTTTTATTTTTCTGCATAAATTTAGTTTCAACCATTGATGATAGCTTGATGAAAATTGATTTAGGCACATGTATCTTGTTTGATCTCTAGGGTTTGAATGATAGTTTAATTTCTGAAATATAATGGCAGGTATCTCCATTTGATCTGAATTTCACTGTTGTTTACTCCCTCTATGTTAATGGTTGATTTAAGTTGTGCAGGATATCTTTAATTTTGAGTTTATTGGGCGTTAGGGGAAGTTCTCGGCTGAACCAGCCAACTCCCAGATTGCGTTTTCTGAAAGAGCCCAGCGAGTTTTAATCTCGGGCTTGTCATTAGAATTTTTGTTGCAGATGCATGAAGGGTTTTCTGAAGCACCTCACATTAAGTTTAAAATTTTGAAAATATTTCTATGGCATAACGATAAATCTGGCTACCTAGAGCCTTTAATTTGTAAATACTCTAATTATTTAGCTACCTTTTAGGGTTTTTAGGGTTTCATTTATCTTTTGCACTTTCAGGTTCTGGTTGTTTGTTTTCATTGTTTTAAGGAACAGGTTGCAGATATGAAGTTGAAATTTTACTTTGAAGCCAGATCTAGGCCCTGGAGGGTAAGATCTGGCTTCAGAACTAGCTTTTGCAGGTGCATTGTTTTGCAGTCCAAGGGTTTTAAAGTCATTCATTTTTAGATCTGATTTTTTTATGAGGTTTTCAAGAAATCTGAAGCAGAGTTGATTCAAAAAAATTTCAAGTTTTTTGGAGAATATTTTTTAGGTTCTGGTAAATTTTTGATTGGATGCCCAATGGAGTTTTATTGCCGCAGAAAATCTTCAAAAATTGTAAAAGCCCACAGGCTTTGTTGCTGCTTCATTCCACACTCCACCTGCAAGCATTCTACCAGCAAACTCCTTCACGTTGTTGTCTTTTACCCTGGTCACCGTGTTGATTCCCTCCACATACCTCTGTTTTTCCTCAACCTGCAATTCGCTCCTACAGTTTCTATCACCCGCAATGTAGCTCCTATTAAGTAGGCTTCTCCCCTCTCTGTGTGTTCATCACCAAACCCTGTTATGCAGCTCCATTCATCGCTACCCTTCCTCTATCTACACAAATCTCCTTCTGCCATTGCCATTACTCTATGGCTTTCCTTCCAGCATATTTTGCCGACATTCTCATGTAAATTTCTCCATCGTTTCATCCTTTTCTCCCTGCATGAAAATCTCTTCATCCGTTCCATTCTCAACCACCTGCAAAACAAAGAAAAATCACCTGGACGCTGGTGTTGGCAGCTCCTCACGCAACTATCACCATCGAACCAGCACACTGCTCTATATCTGCCATTCATTTCCTTCAAGCTGCAAACACAAGCCGCAACCCGTCCAGCTCCATCATGCAGCCATTACCGCCTTCAACCTACAGAGAAAAATTGAAAAAAAAAAATGTAAAGCGCGTTTTTTTTGTTTACCTTTTGTCCATTCGATAAGCTTAGCATGCGTATGGTAAGATATTGGTAAGTTTAGATTTCAGATTTGATTTTTTATTTTTTATTAGAGTTCATTTGGATTAAATTTAGTTTTTCTTTCCAATAAAAAAAATAAATATATATATATATATATAATATATATATATATATATATATATATATATAAAATATTCGAATTTCCCTTTTCGTTCATTTTATTAGGATGTTCATTTAATTTATTAACATTCATATTTTGTTTCCTATAAATTAGGTGTTAGTTTAAGTTTAGATTTTATTTTATTTTGAATGTAGTTTTATTAGTTTTGTTATTTTAAATTTCACTTTCATTTAATTAGGATTTAATCTTTAGTTTATTTTAGTTTTGATTTTTCTTATTTAGATTTAGATTAGTTTAATATTTAGATTTTGAATTAAATTAATTAATTATTTTCTTTTTTTTTCTCGGACCCTCGAACTTAGCCTTTGGAAAAAAACACCTAGGACCTCGGACTTACGACTTTTGAGGCGATAAAACATTTTCTAACCCTCAAGACACTTTACATCATGACTTTTACAATTTTACATCTCAAGGGGGAAAACCCATTTGACATAGACCCTCAAAGACCACCCAGTCTTGCGACACAAATATAATCTAGCATATCAAACAATTTGAAATAACCTAACCAAATAATTAGGATTATTTCCAAATTTCTTTTACATAGACTCGAAACACACTAGGATTCCCCTAAGATTCTAATGATAAAATCCATTCCGGCTTTGGAGTTAGGCTGAAAGAAAACTCTGCCGATCATGGATCGATGAGACAAAAAACCTTCCGGAACATAGATTATCACCAGAAAATTAGGTTTGCCTAGGCAATTTACATACATGACTCAGATCTGCTAAGATTATTTACAATTTACACATGCAGAGTGGGTTTACAACATAACATGATCGGGCTGATGATGATAGGCACAGACCTAGATCACCGGATTCGCCCTAAAGGCCCCTCGAATCGCGAATCCAGCAAACCCGACACGATTCGGTACGGATTCGTGTCCAGATTTTATGACACGTCGTGTCCCTTTATGACAGGTCGTGTCCTAGGACGTGTCACGATTTTGCAGAGCGTGTCACGATTTTCAAAAACGTGTCCTGTTTCCAGGACTCACTAAGCCCAGCACGGGTTAAAAGGGCGTGTTTGCTCGTTAATAGTTTCATTTTGCAAGTGATTTGGCAAGTGATTGTGCTGTTGCAGCAAGGAGCAGACTCTCAGCAAGGAGAATCGACCACCGTTCCAGTGTCCACAGTCCACCAGGTAAGTTGGTAACTATTTACTAACAACTACAAGCCATTGTTATTGCATACTAATTCAAAACGGTATTTCAAGGTCCTAAATCAAATAGAAGTTCACGAGGCTACCTGTATCCAATCTATCTGGTTTGATAATAAAATCCTAGTTATCACATTCCCATTGTCTGGTGGATATGGTGTTTACATTGATTCAAAATGAAACGGAAACCTTAGCGTGCTTGTTGAATCCTACCTACCTATTACGCTACTGCAGTTCCTAAAGGATGTTCCCTTTCTATTACATGACCAATATTGCTTTCAGTTTTTGTGTCAGTCCCTTTTTAATTTTCTGTAATCAATAAATCTATCACTAAAATGCAGATACATTTTGCCCGAAGCCTTGGTTTTTACTCTATTTAGTGTGCCCTAACCAATTAAAAGAAAAAAATGCAAATCTCTGCAGTGAGGAAAAATCAAAACCCAAAGCATTCTCGGCTCTATGATAGGACACCCTTGGGTGTATGTTTCTAGGCTAATTTGCACTTGAGGATATGTTTTTTGGAGATTTCCTATGCATGCAGATAGTTCTTGTCATGGGCTATTAAGAAGTATGATTGTGGATCAAATCTATAGTTGAGTATCAAGTGGATATTTGTAACTTTTGAAGCCCTAAATAGATTGTTCCAAATTACTAGTCACTAACATAGTTTTGGCCCTGAACTAAGGGGTATATCTACGACCTCTTCTTGGCATCTTTGTTGGGTCAATTCTCTGAATATTTAAGGTTAATCCAGTTTAAATTATTTGGTGGTAATAAAACTCTATTTTGAAGCATATAAATACTAAAGCATACTCAGACCTAATCTAGGTTTCCTAAAGTTATCATTTGAATGATCTAATCTTAGTTCTAATCGAGCTTTCAAGAGAATTGATCTGATGTTGTGGATGCTTTTTATTTCAGTAGTGTGGCATCTACGTTAAGTAAAATCATGAATAAGTTCTACTGGTATTGTTGGAGTATCTTCTAGAAGGGATTAATAATACAAGTGTTGAACAATGGCTTCTCAAACTGGTTGATGTGTTGATTATTGAACCCGTAAGGACGTGCCATTGAAGAAGTTAGAGTTTCTATTTCAGCTAAAATTTCATCATTACAAAATGATTGATCATTGACATACGTTGCCTTACTTCCTAGTTCCTATATGTCATTTTGATCAAGTTTACATGATATCATACAACGAAGTCCATTTGTATGGTTTGGAAAATGTTGTGATGAAAAGAATCAACACTGTTCTAAGACTGGCATTTCAGCAATTTGTTCTTTTTTTACAGCAGTTTGTTCATTTTTTTGGATTTTTAAATTTTTTACAACAGTTTGTTCATTTTTTTTACAGGTTGAGGTAACAGTGTTCATGGCTCAATCAAAGGCAGCAGTTAGGGGGCAAAGGAAGGGCAAGAATGTCATGGATAGAGATGCCCTTCCTCCCCCAATATCATCAGAGTCTGCTGCAAGTAATGTTGAGGGAAGAGAACTTAAAGACAATGATAAATATCCATTGTGGAAATATGTCACAAGAGAGGATGGGCCAAACAACAAGGGAAAGAGAGGAGGCAATGTGCAATGGAAATGCAACTTTTGTAACATTTCTTTCAAAAGCACATATTACCATGTGAAATCACATTTGTTGGCTTTACCTAGTTGTGGGATTGGATCTTGTAGAGCTATTACTTCACAAAAGAAAAAAGAATTGGAAAAGGAGGCCAATGTTGGTATGGAACATGTGACACTGGCTTCAAAATCAAAAAAACCCAAGAATGAAGACCCCCTTCCATTTTTGAGGAAAGCCACCACCAAATTTCCATTTGAGAGTTCTACTTCTACTGGGGGACAAGCATCAAAAAGAAGATCACTTGGTCCAATGGACAAATTTTCCAAAAAGAGAGACGGGAAGAGCTTGATCTCACCATTGCCTTCTTCTTCTATCAAAACTTCATATCATTTAATGTTGGACGTTCACCTTTATTTGTTGAGATGTGCCGAGCTCTAACTCAAGGGGCTCCAGCAGGGTATGTGCCTCCTGGGTCAAAGAAGCTAAGAACCACATTGTTGACGAAGGCAAAAAAAGAGGTTCAAAAAATGCTTGAGCCTATTATGGCATCATGGCCAACATCTGGGGTTAGCATTGTTTCTTATGGATGGACAGATCCAGCACGACACCCAATCATCAACTTCATGGTGTCTTCCTTGAATGGTTCAGTTTTCATGAAAGCAGTGGATACACTTGGCGAATACAAGGATGCACAATTTATGGGTGAGTTATTTATTAAAGTTGTTGAAGATGTAGGTGTTGAATTTGTGTGCAATTATTACAGATAATGCACCTTTGCAAGCTGCTGGCTGATGTGGGCTTAATATCCACAAGTGTTTTGGACACCTTGCATTGTCCATTCATTGAACTTAGCACTGAAATCCATTGCTTCTGATGTGATTTGGATTGGAAGCATTATTGCGGATGCAAGACATATCCGTAACTTTGTGCAAAATCATACAAATGCCCTCACTATCTACAAGGAGTACAGCAATCTATCATTGTTGAAGATTGCTAATACACGGTTTGCATCTTCATTCATGATGTTGAAGCGGTTGAGGGAGGTCAAGACCGCTCTTGGGTCCATGGTTATTTCTGAGTTTTGGTCTTTTTGGAGAAAGACAGATCAGGCAGCCTCTAAAAGAGTGAAGGACACGGTACTAGATGATGCTTGGT
>APFE030413292.1:417721-429721 GCA_000404065.3 Pinus taeda
AAAAATATAAAAAATATATATATTTTTAAAAAATCGCTCCCGGATTCGCTCCCAAACCGGGAGCTTCTGAAAATGGTCGCTCCCGCTCCCGCTCCCAAGTAACATTGTATAGGATTCTCTATTGGGATGATGTCATGGTTGGGTTGCAGGTCATAGTGTGATTGGGTGTACGGTCAAAATCATTGCAAATCATATTGTATCGTGGATCATTGTCCCTAGTACGGGAATCCACACTCTTGTCACATTTCAATCATTATAGGGTGGCAGGGAGGTGCTAGGCAGGTGCATGAAGTCGCCTACAGGTTGGAGCCTGTGAACACTTCAGGGTGGTAGGTTGTTCTAGGGTGTTGGGGCATCCATTCAGTTGATTACTGAAGAAACTAGGGCATTGGGGCATCCTTCCAATGGGAGCTGGAGAAGAATGCTTTTCTAGAATTCTAGGAAGTTGTTTCTTCCATTTCAGTTGGGGCTGAAGATTAAAGAATTTATTAGAAAAGTGTTCGGTGGTTTTTGACCCAAAGGGGGTTTTCCACCTAAAATTTTTGTGCCTCCTGTGTTCTTTTATTCACTGTTATTGCTGCATAAACATTAATAATAATTGAATATTAACTAATGCTCTGAAAAGATTTAAAAGTGCTAATTGGTAAGGAACACTGATTCACCCCCCCTCTCAGTATTTTCCAACAGCAAATCAATCAATAGAATGAGTGACGCAGTCCCTAGAGCCTATGACATTGGGATCAGTGACTGCGCAGAGACAATCAGGGGGCGTCCATTCAATGGCTAGATCAATGAGATCTCCAGTGATAGCATGAGGTAATCTCACTTATCTCTCTGTTAGTGATATTCTTTGTACTAGATAGCCAGGAGGGCATCTAGAGATTGTATTAAAAAATTACTACTGAATAATAATAAAACACTCAGTTGCTACACTGGTTTTCCCACACCAAGTTTTTCCAAGGTCATTTGTCCAAAAATAACTGTGTAGATGTGTTGTGTATTTATTTCTTGTTCAGTTTCTTGTTTCCGCATTTTAATTAAATGGTGAACGCTGCAGTGTATTAGTTTTGGTTTTTACTATAGGAAATAGTAAATAAGTTTGTACAATAATTAACAAATAGAAGAAACATAATCAATTGTTGCAATAGAATTTTGGGGCTTCAAATTTTTACATGTTATACAAATGAGTTACAAATCCAAATTCTTCTTATGAGAAATTCTTCAGATTGAGAATGACCAAGTACCATTATGAATACCTCCCTAGTTAAGAGGGGGTGTTGTAAAATGTAACTAGGTTCGGTCTTCATAATGACATGTAATTATGATCTTTGTAAATGATGAAATAAAAAGAATAAATTATTTTTGTAATGCCTTGCTTCATGGGTTTCATGAGCAAGAGTTTTTATGTTTAAATGGCTCCCATTGGGAGCTTTAGGATTTTTGAAAGAGTCATATGTCATGTATGACGATATGTGAAAAGTATTCTAGTTTATATGACTGTCAAAATAGCCCTCCAAAAGACAAGCATGATTCTCCTCTTGAAGTCGGCCTACAAGATGAATTAAATAACACAAGTTGGCTCACAAATAAAAGACACATCTCTTCATGTATACAAGTCGGCTTATTTATGGGCAGACTACTATTATACGTGGCTATGGTCTTCGCAAAAGGATAGTTCATAAATCTCAGATGCTTCTGCAATTTCAGTGGGTAATAACAAAGGTACAATACTTCGCATCTCTGAGATTTCAGTGAGCTGAAACATCAGAACAATTCACATCATACATATTTCGATTGATGTTACAGTTGAAGGTTTCAAGATCGTAGTTCTATGGAGAAGGGAATTCAGATCCCTCTTGAATGTAGACAACAAAGATTAATATACCACAGTCATGAGTTCAGATATCCTCTCTAAGTTTTTGGTGATGGTGATCAGTGGAGCATCTCTATGATTCGGATGTGAGAGCAGAGCTCGGTCTATCAGACAGAGGAGGAGATTGGGTGTCTAAAGGAAGAATTCAGATCTCTATACAGTTCATGAGATAGTTCATAAGGTACCACAACCATAAATCTTGAAGACAGTGATGCAAAGATCTTGATAAGACAGTCATCTAAGATGCAAAGAAGGTTGAACAGAAGGAAGAATCATGAAGAAGAAAAGACAATCAAGAGAAGTAGTGTCTTGGTATTAGAGTGGCTAATAGGTCAAGGGTCTTGGTCTTGGTATTCGTCAATTGGAATCTCTATAAGAAGAATTTGTGCGGGTTTTCCTCTTTAAGAGAGAGGCTTTGGCCCTGGCCCATGCCTACATGTTGTGTCTCTTGTCTATTTATGTTCTTGTATTGGTTACTGTTTGATGAAGGAAAACTCTAAGAATCTAACGTAAAGAAGAACCTAATCTAATCAAGTAAAAAGCATTCACAAGGAGTCACCAAAGAAGAGAAATCAAATAATACTAATGCCCTAGATTTCTCAACAAAGTGGAGGAAGTGCAAAACCGAGTAGCTGGAAGGAAGAATATCCTACTCTGACCTCGTTGACCTTAGGATTTGTCTTGCTCTAGGAAGGTCTTGGGAGGAAGCGAAATAAGGGTTTCCACAGAAGCTGTAAGGCCGAAGTTACATGGACAAAGTTGCAGGACGAGTTGCAGTATTGAAGTTGGTAGGTTGAAGTTGCAATTTGAAGCTGTTTGGTGGAAAATCTGGGAAAAACTTGTTGGAGGGCTGACTTGGTACTTGGAGAAGGACTTGGTCTAGGGTTTGGGTCTGTGTGTCTCATTTTGAAGCAGATTTGTTAATCTTAGGTATGTTCTATGCTTAGAGCAATTTATTTCAATTTTCACAGTTAGTTCAATATCTTTTCCAGATTAGCAATCACATCAGCATTAAAGTAAACTGCAGATATAACATCAGCAGGGAGAGAGATAGTACGTTTACAACAAAAGTCAACACTTTGACTTACCTAGATAAGAGTATAGATCATCTCTAAGAAAATACATGAGATCAGTTGAAGACATGTTGCTTCAACTGATTCTCCAAGGTGACTCCTTCACCTATCGTTGTGTTGTATTTCATCATCATGTTGCACCTCACCATGCTGCACCATGTTGCGTTTATCATCACTATGTTGCATCTCATCATGCTTCATTAATCATGACTATACCCATCACTATATTGCATTATGTGCCATTGCTACACCATGTTGTCATACTGACCTATGCTCTGGTTGCACCTTGCTTGCTTGTTGTCCCTTGCTTGCTTGTTGTCCCTAGCACGCTTGTTGTCTTTAGCATGCTTGTTGTTGCATGCTAGTTGTCCCTTGCATGCTCGTTGTAACATTGCATGCTTGGTTTATTTGTTGCTAAGTACCATACAACTGTCCCAATGTTAGTTAGTTGTCACTTGCATGTTGCTCTCCTTTGGAGACAGATGCTCTGGCTGTTCCAACAGTTCCTGGCTATTCTGGCAGTTCCTGGCAATTCCGGCAGTTCCGGCTATTCGCGGCAATTCTGGCAGTTCCGCAATTTCGGTTGTTCTCGGCAGTTTTGGCAATTCCGGTTGTTCTCGGCAGTTCTGGCTTCTGCCCTCTACGTCAGCTTTCTCACCTGTTCCGGCAGTTCCCTGGTGGTGTGCTATGTACACTAGGTTTATCAGGTTTTCCCCTTGGAGGGGTTTTGCCCTGGCTGAGAGCCTAATATTTGTGTCCTCTATTGTTGTTGTTTCGTTCTTGATATTTGTTTGATGAAAAGATCTAACTATAGAACACAAGAAGAATAACTAAGTTCATAACCAAGTATTAAGGAAAAAGGAACATAAGAATTAATAAGTTGCCACTTTGCATTTTCCAACACTTCGGAGATAGGTTGATGAACTTTCCAAATTTTGGAATCTTTGACAGTGGATGATCAACCTTAGTAAAACTAAGGTCATGATCTACAATGTACTAAACAATGCACTCTTCGACTACTATTTCTATTTTTGAGGGAGGGAGATTGAAATTACCCAATCATGAAGAGGATCAATGATAGAACCCTACAATAAATCACTTGGTTATTTGTGCATCACACCAATAGTTTCAAACCTCTAGTTGGTTTTCTTGTCTTCTAAGGGTAGCAAGCAATTCCAAGAATAACTAAATCTCCTAACACTAAATATAAGTAATTTCCCTTGAAATAAAACCAATTTTACCTATACTTATTAATATGTAGTAACTAACTTACTCTCCCTAGGTACAAGTTTACAAAATAATAAAAAATATGTTCGTTTTCTTTCTATAGGACAATAGCTATGCTCGTTTGTTAAACCTGCGAATAAATTAAGAATCAGCAGAAGAAAACAAAAAAATTATTTTATAGACCTAATTTCTGGTCAATGCTCATACGTCCAATTTGCATTTTCTAGTAAATATTGCCACATAAATGATTAGCTAATAGGAACATCAATTTACAAAAACCTGCATAATAAGGAGTAGAAATAAAATTGTATAATGGATTCTTATCGTGGTTCTTTATGGTTAAGATTTACATCATGGGAAAGGAACCTACACATAGTATAGCATTTATTCTTTCAAACATTCGTTAATACCTATACAAATTCGTAAATACATTCTTAGCCCCTCAAGCAAATCAGAACATTTGCATTAATTTAAAATTCTCTCTTGACCTGGTTATTTAATGTATTTAAAGTCATATTTCAGTTAGCTTTGAATCAAAATATCTAGGCTGCTAATTGGCATGTTTACAACACACCTTTCTATATATAATCATGTTGTCCAAACTAAAAAGACCACCAGTTATAGTGCCTACATTTATATCCTGGAATACAGAATGTGGCCCTCTGCATGAAAATTCTAAGAAATGCTAACGTCACAGACTTACTTGCACAATTATGGCAGGAATATGCCTTATCTTCTCTACATTGTCAAGTAGGTATGAATCTGTTGGAAGGAACCCTTTATTCTTAAAATAGTGATTTTCAATACGAGCAAATGCCTGTCAACAAAGCCAAAAAGATTAATGTCATGAATATATGACTCTAAAGGTGAAAACTCTATTTCTATCCCTATATATGTATGCAATGTGCATGACTAGATATATGAGTAAATGTCAATTAAAATATCCAAAATTAGTTAGGGCTTAAAAAGATAATCATAAACATGTGATCAAACAAGAATATGCTGAATTTAATGAATGTTCAACAAATTAACTATTAGTGTAAATTTATCTTGTACATACTCTAAGTTTTATGAACATAATGAGTATGTTTCTTATAAAATAGCAGTGTTTTTGTAATTTCCAAATAACTCTTGGATCCATCTAGTGTAGTGGAATTGCTACTGCACTAATTTCCTAAATTTATGTCTTCTAATAAAATCTCATCAGTTCAGAAATTTCTTCAAGCCAAATTTCTAAGAAACATTGGTATTTTACTACCAAATGGAAGAATTCCCGAGCTTTAAAGCATTGCCATGTTTTAGGGAAGCATAACCACTATATCCTAATTGTAATAATATATTTCATTCTAAAATAGAGGGAACTGCAAGGTTAAAACTTGAGGAAAAGGTATTTATAAGTTTAGGTTGATAACAGAAAGAAACAAATTATATTACTGTTCATTGCCATTCAAATAAAGTTAATGGGATTCAATTGAACATTTAGTGCTAATAACCAAACAAGGTGCTCGGAAGTTTGGCAGAAACTAGGCGAAATATATCTTGGTCAAGGAAAATATGTGATGAAGATCTTGCAAAAGTTTGGTATGATGGATAGTAAGCCCATGACAACCCCCATGATCACAATTTTGAAGAAGTTGAAGAACTCATATTCTAGTCTTGTGGATCCCACAAGCTATTGTCAATTGGTTGGCTCTCTAATGTACTTGGTGAATACCAAACCTGACATATGTTATGCAATGAATGTCCTCAGTCAGTTCAACTGGAGCCATGTCATGATCATTGGGTAGCTGGAAAACATATCTTAAGATACCTATGTGGTTCATCACTGCCAAAAGTATGATAGCAATGAGATTCTATTGACAGGATTTACAGACTCTGATTGGGGTGGCAGTGAGTCCGATGGAAGAAGCACAATCTGTGGTTGTTTAGTTTGGGATCTGCTATGATCTCATAGATGAGTTGAAAACAAGACTCCATTGCTTTGAGTAGTGCTCAAGCAGAATATGTTGCAGTCTGTGAAATTGGAAAAGTTGTTTGGCTTAGGAAGCTTCTTACAAAATTGTTTGGAGGACCTATGGACCCCACCGTGATATTCTGTGACAAACAAGGCAACATAAGGCTGACTAAAGATCTTGTGTTCCATGCTAGAACAAAGCACATTAACAATAAGTACCATTATATTAGAAGTCTGGTACAAGATGGGGTCGTAAAACTTCAGTCTTTCTCAACAGACAATCAAGTAGCCGATATTTTGACTAAATCACTTCCTAATAAGAAGTTTGAATATTTGAGAAGTAAGCTTGGATTAGTTGATATCTTTGTACCATAGGCTTAACAAAGCCCGTATGATGGTACTTAGGGTTGGTATCTTAGGGTTTGGCAGAAACTAGGCGAAATATATCTTGGTCAAGGAAAATATGTGATGAAGATCTTGCAAAAGTTTGGTATGATGGATAGTAAGCCCATGACAACCCCCATGATCACAATTTTGAAGAAGTTGAAGAACTCATATTCTAGTCTTGTGGATCCCACAAGCTATCGTCAACTGGTTGGCTCTCTAATGTACTTGGTGAATACCAAACCTGACATATGTTATGCAATGAATGTCCTCAGTCAGTTCAACTGGAGCCATGTCATGATCATTGGGTAGCTGGAAAACATATCTTAAGATACCTATGTGGTTCATCACTGCCAAAAATATGATAGCAATGAGATTCTATTGACAGGATTTACAGACTCTGATTGGGGTGGCAGTGAGTCAGATGGAAGAAGCACAATCTGTGGTTGTTTAGTTTGGGATCTGCTATGATCTCATAGATGAGTCGAAAACAAGACTCCATTGCTTTGAGTAGTGCTCAAGCAGAATATGTTGCAGTCTGTGAAATTGGAAAAGTTGTTTGGCTTAGGAAGCTTCTTACAAAATTGTTTGGAGGACCTATGGACCCCACCATGATATTCTGTGACAAACAAGGCAACATAAGGCTGACTAAAGATCTTGTGTTCCATGCTAGAACAAAGCACATTAACAATAAGTACCATTATATTAGAAGTCTGGTACAAGATGGGGTCGTAAAACTTCAGTCTTTCTCAACAGACAATCAAGTAGCCGATATTTTGACTAAATCAATTCCTAATAAGAAGTTTGAATATTTGAGAAGTAAGCTTGGATTAGTTGATATCTTTGTACCATAGGCTTAACAAAGCCCGTATGATGGTACTTAGGGTTGGTATCTTGAAAAGTAGCCTAGATGATACCTAGAACCTTGTTAGGGTTGGTACCTTGGCAGGTAGCCTAGATGGTACCTAGATCCCTGTTGGTGTCTTGGTAGATGACACCTAGATCCTTGTTGAGTAGATGTCTTGGCAGGTAGCCTAGATGACATCTAGATCCTTGTTGAATGGGTGTATTGGCAAGTAGACTAGATGACACCTGGGTCCTTGTTGAGTTGGCATCTTAGCAGGTAGCCTAGATGCTATGTTACCGGATCCGTCAACCTTGGGGACTGGATTCGCGGATCCCCGGATCTGATCCGGATCCGGATCCGGATTCGGTTGGATACGCCTAGGAAACGGTTTAAAAATGTTTCCTTCGCCATAACACGCATCCCGGTGTTTAAACTATAGTTCGTGTGATTTTTGGTTTTTGGAGCGTATGAATAAATAGTTACTCTACAGAGTACCAATGTTGCATGTTTGTAGTTTTTTTTTTTTCAAATTTTGAATTCTCAGAGTAAAACCGGAAGCACTAAAGGGCTGATACGGATTGATATTTTCCTGTAAGCCTTCACCATTGAATTAAATGATTGTATGGGAATTGTCCGTTGTAGTTTAATTTCTTCCTTTTAGAAAGGCTTGCAGAAGATGTTTTTTTAATTCATCCACGCAGTGGTTTTGATTTTGCGATTCGGTGAAATTGGTAGTTTTCGACCTAGTCGATGTTTGTTTTGTATTTATGTTTTTGATCTTTATCAATATTCGTGGAGTTATAGTTGTATTAATTCAATTCAGCAGAAGCTAAATGTTAACTATTAGATTTAGCGAAAAATAAAATCCGCCCAAAAATTAATAAAATTATCTAGTTATTTTACTATTAATTTTCCAGTTATTTTTACTAATACTTTCTAGTTTTTTACTTTTCCAAACCACATTGTTGATTTCTCAATGGCAATATTTGCGAAATAATATAGTTCTGATTCATATTAAATAGGTACAACGCTTACGTTGTTCTTATACCTCAAACCATTTTCAGGTTACTTTAGCGAGAGAATATAGATACAATGGTTTATGAAACCATTTTTTGGTTACTTCTATGCTGAAAATCCAAAAGTTCATCAATATGATTTAATTTAATGGGGCCAAGGATAAGGGTTTATATATTAATTAAACTTTATTATATTTTAAAGTTACTTTTTACATTTATATATTAATTAAACTTTATGATATTTTAGTGTTACTTTTTACTACTGTTTATATTTATATTTATTAACTTTAATATATTTAAGTTATTTTTTTACATTTATAATATTAATTAAACTTATGAATATTTTAAGTTAAACTTTTACATTTATATAACCGTTCAAAAATTTATATTTATAATTATATAAACTCGTCTTTTAATTATAATTTAAAATTAGTTCTATTACTTATATTATAATTTGTGTTGCAGGATAAATAGAAATATTAAAATTTCTATCTTTATAAAATTAAATATATTAATTTATTGTATCATATATTTAAAATATATATTAAATATTATACAAGTTATACATTTAAAATTTTGTATTTTTACAAGTTGTAATTTTTTTTACTTCTCCGAAAGTAAGTAAACATATTAATGGCTCAAGGTCTAGAGGCATCTTGCAAGTTTGCAAGTCACCCTTATTACAAACCACACACAACTTACAAATTATTTTTAGAGGTGGTCAATTTTGTCTACACATAATGATGTAGCGACATGTTGAGGTCTTCAGATTGTACCAATAGAGGTTAGACTAGTGACCATAAATATTGTAGCCTTTTACCTACCATGGAAAATATTTATATACTATATATACCTGCCGTTTCCCCGCCGTATCCGGATCTTGGCTTTTAAAAAATCTGACGGATCCGTATCCGGATCCGAATCCTGGTAACTTAGCCTAGATGACACTTGGATCCCTATTGAATAGATGTCTTGGCAGGTAGCCTAGATGACATCTGGATCTTTGATGAGAATATGTCTTGGCAAGTAGTCTAGATGACCTATGGATCCTTGTTGAGTTTAGTGTCTTGGCAGGTAGCCTAGATGACACTTGGATCCCTATCAGTCTAGAGTCGATGTATATTAGCATACTAGATTGTTGAAAATTGGCAGCTCAGGGATGAAATTCTGAAAAATAGAAAGTCCATAAATAAAATTTCTAAAAATAGAAAGTCTAAAATTAGAAAGGCTCAAGATATTAAATCACTTTGCATCAATTGGTAATCAACTATTTTTTATGGAAAATCCCTTTTGATTATCAATCAATCCTAATAGTTCAATTTAGACTTAATCATCAATATTATTATTATTATTAAAAAGAAATTCAAGTCACTCAATCATGGTTCTCAATAATGTTCTCTTACACTCATTATTGGCATGGCATATTCCTCTTACACTCTCATTAATGCTCTTACACTCTCTTACACTCATTAAAGAACGTCATAAAATATTTTCTTACACTCTTACACTCAATAAAAGCATGCCATAAAAGATTCATCTTATGCACTCTTTAATTACAAAGGCATGCATACCTCCTTAATGGCACGAGTTACATTTCCTAAATAAGCATGAGTTACTCTCTCTCTTGGCATGCGAGTTACTCCTCCTTTATGGCATGGATTTGTTGCTCCTCATATATATGTGTGCCTCATTCTTTCTCCCCTCACTACTTGTGCATTATGAAAAAACTCGAACTTGAGAAAAAGTTGGAGAGAGTTGATGAAGATTGTGAGAGAGATTTGGAGAGTAAAAGCAGAACTTGGTGAGCCAAGGTTGATTCAGTGCTTCAGTGTTCCAGTGTTGATTCATTTCAAGGGAAGGTTGATTCAGTGTGTGCATCTGTTGCTGCTACCAATGATCTTCATGCTACAACTTGTTCAGATTTGGGTGAACTTACTCATTCTCTTGATCTCTAATTGTGTTTTGTATCTCTATTGAACAATTGATTTCTAATAGAAGAAGAATCAAGTTGGGTTTTCCCTCTGTGAGTTTTTCCCTAGTCATTGGACCTAAATTCTCTATCTCATTTTGTCCTTGGTTTCCTTTTATTGTGCATTTGATTTATGTTTTATCTATGGTTGCTTATCTAATATTGCAACATAAAGAAGTTTTGCAATAAATGATAGTTACACCATAGAACATCATAATTTCAACATGGTATCAAAGCTTTACTGAAAACAAGCTCAAGAAGACAAGTGTTGTTCTAGCCCATTTTATGCTGAAATATCTCTTGTTGACCACTCTATTTACAGCCCATTTTCTGCTGAAAGATAAAGTGTTGTCTACTCTATTTGCAGCCCCTTTTTTGCTGAAATATCAGTTGTTGTTCCTTCTACTTGATACTCATTTTCGGCTGAAATTTTACTGCTATTATTCTTCCAATATTTCAAGGAACCCAAGATATGATAGTAATTTTGCAGATTGTAATTAAGGTGTTGCATGTGTTTGATAGTTGTGGTTTTGATACTTGTTAATGCATGCAAAAGTAAAAAGTAGTTTTACTTTTGTTTATGCATGTGCAAGAAAGTGTTGTCATGAAAAGAAGTATAATGCATAGATGTTTATGAAAGAATAATTGATAGAAATTGAATGTTGAAGATAGGGGGATTTTGAAGTCTCTCGCATTATATGAGAAAGGTCATAATCTTATGGGTTTTGGTACTAACAATATTGATTGTAGGTAAGAATCACGACTTTTCCAAAAGATGGAATGATAGTTTTCTAAACTAACCTCTTTTGCAGCGATCAAAGATAGATTATAACTAATATCAGTGCAGGCAATGAAGTCAATATGTACAATTATAATTACATGTCTTCACTCTAGGATCAAGAATTGAAGATCTTTACAAAACCAATGGAAGACCTATCCATGCATTGATTCATGATAAGTAATCATCAATGTAAACTATGGCGTTGAAAGTTCGCTCCTCTTCACTGTAAAGCATTACCTTATGTGAGAAAGATTGTTTCCGAAATGCCTGAGATTAGAGAGGATCATGATGGACTTTTCCAAGTGGTGTTCAAGCAGATGTATTTCTTCTGCCAATGACATATGACTAATGGACAGTAGTAACTTATAGAAGCTGGATCAAGAGGGAGCTAACAACTTCCATTAATCCCCATTAGAAAATAAGTATTTTCAAGTCTTATGTTGTTTCTTTGTGTCACTACTCTTGTTTAGATTTATCTTTATGGATCCTTGGTTGTTCTTCCTGCATGAGTATTTGAATGATTCTTTCACTAACTTCTTGATGAGGATGCCATCAAGAAAAGCAGATCCTGAAAATCATTAGTGTGTTGAATAGTGCAAGAAAAGTAATCTCAAAGAGGAAGCTAGTCCAAGGATAATGAAGCAGCCACTCTCACATTTAGAAAAGAAAGAAAGACCTGCCTATTCACCAATTATACTTTCATTATGTTTATTTACTTTGCTACTATTGCTCTTGCTCTTGTTTTGGGATCAATAGGTACATTTGATGAATGTGAGAACCAAGTTTTTGAATCGAGATTGAGGAAGATGTCGAGCCATCCCATGACTTGAATGGACAAGAGGTGGACAAGAGCTCAAGACCTTTGCAAGGAAGTTG
>APFE030413303.1:5522-20066 GCA_000404065.3 Pinus taeda
ATCCTGCAACTCATAGACCATGATCCATATGTCTAAAAATAGACATAGTCTAAGAATAGACTTTGCGCCAAAAATAGCCTACGGGTCCACTTAGTGAAGGTGACTTCCTTTCACTAAGCTCCATCATCTTGTTGCATTTTCAACAATTCATAACCCTTGTGTTTGTTCCCTTTGGTTAGGTGTAAGAAACAATGATGGTATTCTCTTAGTTATATGGAATGTTATAGCCAAGCCAAAATCTTTGGGTGGATGGGGTTTGAAGCATCTTACATTGTTTCACCAATCTTTGGCGGCGAAGAGTTTATGGAGGTTTATGAATGATAATAGTTTTTGGGGAAGGACCACCCATGAAAAATATTTCATAGGAAAAGTCATCACTGGATGGATTTTAACCCGATAAAATTGGAACCAAATGCATTTATTATCTGTAGAGGATTAGTGAGGTCTTTTCCTTAATCGAAGACTAGGTGGCATGGAAAATCATAGATGGAAAGAATGTATGCATTGGATTCAATCCTTGGATAGTTTATAGAAACATTTATATGATATCTAAATAACTTTCAACACATATTCATAATAATGGAATTTTTTACTTAGGGGATGAAAAATTTAATTAGTTCTAGGAGTATGACTCCAAAGCATGGCGCTTGGCTTCAACCATTGGTATATAGAGCAATATTGCTATTGAATTGCGCATTTACATCAGATTACTTGTTTATTCTCTCAGTTGGTTAGTTTGGAAAGTAATGACATTTTTGCTTAGTCAAAAAATCCAAAGAATGGAGAGTGTACAACAAAATTGGGTTATGCAGGAAAAATATAGTCAAATTTTGTAGGAGATAGATAATGGTGGCAACCATTGTTATGGAAACATAATGGGCCTTTGAAGGATAATATTTTTTTATGGCTTGCACTCAGTGATAAAATATTGAATTGGGAGAATGGTCAGAAGAATGGGTGGTCAGGCCTAAGTAGATGTGCCCTATGTAAATCCTAGGAGGAGGTGAATGCACATCTTTTCGTTCAATGCAAATATACTTTGTAGGTCTGAGAAATGATAAATAATTTATACAATATTTTGTTTCATATTCCAAGATTTATTTATTAGATTGTGTCTTGGATTGGGTCAATAATGCTTTAGTAAGGGAACACCTCATTTTTCTTTCAACTTATGTTAATACAATTTGGTGGGTCAAAAACCAATCTATTTTTCCAAGAAAAATTTATTTTGGTGGAAGTTGTTGTTGGTGTCATTAAGGACATGCAATTTTTTAAAAACTCTCTAAAAAGGAAAAAAAATGATTTCCTATATTTCCTCCTTTGATCCTGGATATCCCGTGGGCCTTCTTTGATGGTGCTAGTCAAGGATACCCTCCCACTGTGATGTAGGTGCAATCATTTTTCTCTACCAAAATTACCACATGTTGTTTCACTATTCTCTAGGGCTAGGTACAAACACAAAATTTTATAGCCTCGTGGACATTATTATATGTGGTAGGTTATAAAAAATCAAGAAGCTTTAGATTATGGGAGATTCGAAACTGGTTACTAATTGCGTTGAAAGGAAAGTTGTTGTTGAAGCCCTGTGCCTAGAGCATATCCTGATGCATATCAATGAAGAATTAGGAAAGATAGAATGATATGCTATCAAGCATATATATCGAGAAATAAACTCTCAAGCGAGAAAGTTATCAATGGAAGCTTTACAACCTCTGACACATTCCTTTGGCATTTACAAAATTCTAGATGGGCAAGTAATCAATACTATGGAGATCCATCTTTAGTCTTTGCTTTATGTATATATTTTAGGATGTTTATATATGGAATGCATGTTTATGATGTTTTTGAAGAACAAATTAGGAGGAAGTCCTGACTTGACAATGTAGCAAAATTTTAAACAAAAAAGTAGAAGAAAAAAATATAGGGAGAAAACACCCCAAAAATATGAGGAAAGTCATGGTTATTTATTTATTTTTAATTTTAAAAAGAATATTAAAATAAATAAACAAGACAAACAAAATTTATTTTGAAAAAGAAAAATACAAAGGGGAAAAATAAAATTTATTTTAAAATAGAAAAATATAAAAATGAAACAAAAAACAATAACCCCCAAGGGAGAAAGAAAAATGAATTTTAGAGCACTTGTAAAATACTTTAGATAAAAATAAAATTAGACAGAAATAAAATAGTTATTTCTTTTAAACCATAAAACTAATGTTAAAAGTAAAATAAATTTAAAAACGATTTAAAAATAATTGAAAAATCAAATTTTTTTTTTGGACGAAAATGGCTAAGCTTTATTATTATTATTATTAAAAACGTAGTTTAATTGCATTCAACATAGTAATATAGAAAGGAAGAGCTAACATAAATCCAATTAATTAGTAATATAAAAAATCCCAAAGAAGTAACCATATATAGTAACATTTTATCTTTAAGAGGGGAAACACATAAAAACCTATTGGTATATACCCTATAAAATTGTTTTAATATCAAAATTGCTTTACAAAACATAAATGAAACTTGGATATAAATAAATAAATGCTCACTATGTTCTTCAGCTTATTCTTCTAAGGAGGGATTTCTTTTCTATTCCATGAATTCCATCTACATGTCCCTAAGTTCTTGTTGGATTGATTCTTTCTCTTTTGCCTCTTCGAGGAATGGGAAATTAACATTTTTTTACAAGAAACTACAAATTGTGAGCTTCTTGTTTGGTCTATTTCTAGTTGGTGTAACATGCTGTATTCCATCTCTAATTTATCTTTTTTCTTTTTCTTTTGCTGAATCAATACCTAATATCTCTGCATGCCCAATATTTTGGGTTTCCTCCTGAGAGTTAACTTTCTTTGTCATAGTGGCCATGCAATTGTCAAACAACGAAATTTTGTGTTTCCTCAACACATAAAATATCAAAAATCTCACAAAATAAACAAATGGGATGATTAAGGTCTGTTATGGTCAAAGTTAGACTTCCCTAAAGAATAATTTTGAATCATGATTGGTCCATATCCTACTTAACTTGTTTACTTTGTTTCATGGTCCATAAGCAATGTTTATATCTCCCACCAAATCTTAGAGACAAGGTAACAAATGCGAAATTAGTAATTATCATTAGGCCATGAAGTGGGATTCAAGATAGGGATGTGAGTAACTAGGCTAGGCACCATATTGTTCCTACTTTCATCCATCGTATTTACTTTTTCAAACATATGAGACTGCTCCATAATCATTTTTTCAAACATGATATATCTTAATATCTCATGATATTCATGGGAATTAAGGCTAGTCATTTGCTATTAAATTGTCTCCCCCAACATGTTAATGATTGGACAGTGCACTACAAACTTTGGATTAATCATCGATTAACTATGCTAAGGGATTCATGTTTATACCAAGATCCCAATTTTTATTCTTAGATTTTAAACCTTGATATGAGAGGCCTCATTAACTAATAAATTTACTTATGATTTCAAGGCCTCAACATATGGTAATTCTCAATTGAATAGATCACTTTTCCTCTATATATATTCTTAATATGAGCCTTACTAGATTGCAATCCTTTGGCGTGATTAAGTTGTGATTGTGCTGTATTATGATATATAAGTCTCTTATGATTGTTAGTTTCCCAATTCATATTGAGTGAAGGATATTTATCCCTTTTTAAAGAGCCAATTCCTTAGCCTGGTTATTGATTTCTTCACCAAGGCACTAATTCATAACTTACTTTACATTTTGCTTTAGAATCAAGAATGAACCTCCCTATGCATGCCACCCCCAACTAGTTAAAAATAGGCAAAATAAAATAAAATTCAAAAATCGTATAATATGAGGGGGAGGGAAAATCTTTGGATTACCCATTCCTCTCTTGGTTCATCCCTTCCTACTCCTAGCGCCTCTCCTTAGTCCCTCATGTGTCAACCACCACTCTCTTGAACCTGCTCAACCCACCACCTATTGCTTAAATGAGTTACTAGTGGTAATTCACTCTGCCCATTATGCATCCATGCCTATCTATGACCATTCTCATACTTACACTATTCACACAAAAATGCATTTGCATCACATCCGTCACTTATAGATTGTTTATGCCCTCATTGAACCTTTAATGAAGTTCCATTAATCAATTCAATAACATATCTTGAATCACTAATGTTCATTATTCTAAACAACAAAACTGATACTTTTGATGACACTACACGTTGATTACATTTCAAAGGATCAAAAATAGTCTTCAAATATAAATAAATTTTATATCAAGTCCTAGATTTTATTTGTGTAACTCTCATTTGAGGATGATTTCTTTGGAATGTTTTTTTTACTTGATATACCACCAAATTTGAGTCCCCAAAAATTGGGAAATATGTTGAATCTTGAATTTTCTTACTATTTCTAATGTTGGGCTTAAGCAACTTGATTTACACTTCAGGTACAAAAAGTCCAAATACAAAGTTGAGTAGACATATAAACTAGACTATAAGCTCTATTAACTTAAACCTTTAAATATCATGAGAGTCTAACTTAAAGATCAAGAAACAAACAATGGTGCACCATAAAGAATTACAAAACACAAATATTTTACCTTGGAAACCATTAACTAATAAAAACAACTAACCTTTGAGATCCATTACTCTTATATTCTCAACTGGATATTATTATACAATGAATGTTGGCCTTAGTTCACGCCTAAAGCTAATGCATTCATCCTACATATCTCATATTTTTAACATCACTCATTAGTCTTACATCATGCTATATTTTAGACATAGGAAAACCCTGATTCAAAGCACCTAAAATCAATACAAGTGGTTGAATATCACTGATTGATATCTTGGGAATATTAGGATTCATAACCATTTCCAGATTGTAGTTAATTCCATTTTGACCACCAATTAACCACCAATCTAAGTCTATTATGCACTTACACTTGACTACAACCCCTTCGATTGTTTTAGTTGACTATCAACTTATATTAGTTTCTCAATTTCCTATTGACTTCGATTGATGTAATTGATATTCTGCCTTGACTATTGATCTATCAACTCAATTGTTGAATTGTATTCCCTAGTTGATAGTTCTTGAACTAGACTTGTTGAGGTTCATTCCTAGTAGTCCTACCCAACCAAACCATAAAATGATTGAACACTAGTTGACAGAGATTACCTACAAAGAGTAGAACCACCCAAAATTCTTCAACTTGTTGTCTTCTTTGCATGAAAAATTAATACTTTACTTTTAGTGAAATAGGGATCCCAAGCTCAACTCCTCTCTTAACCAAGAGAATTTTCCAGCACTCAAAACCTTTCTTAGAAATTTTGCAACATTCACCATGTCTACTTTTACCAACAACACCACCATGTCTCTAATGAAATGGTGCTTTAAATCAATATGTTTTGTCCTAGAATGGTAAGATAGGCTCTTTGCCAACAAGATTTCACTTTGACTGTCTTAACATATCCTTATTTCTTGTTGAGAAAAATCACCCTCTGAACCCAATTATTGCAACTAGAATATTTTTCTTACATTAGTGGCTTCCATATATTCAACCTCCATCATTGGTAGCGCCACGAATAACTATTGCTTACTCATCCACTTAATAGCTCCTCCGAACAACATTAATACATATATGATAACCAACCTTCTTCTTTCCAGATCACCAACCTAGTTGGAATTGAAAAATACTTGTACAATTTCTTCACTATCATCCTTAGGTCTTTCATGGTAGTTGATCACATACTCATGCCACAAAAATTCTTGAGTAGTATTTTGACAATAGACAAGTTCTCTTTTCTAGATGTTGTCATATATCTTCCCCATACTTCCACTAAATAAGAAATTTCCAGTCAAGTGTAGTATACATTGAACTACCTATAAAACTTGCATATGGGACATGGGCTATGTGATCCAGGTGGCTTCAGATACACTTATTCATTAGGGGCTATGGATAAGCTCAAAAATCAAAGTTATTGGATTTCGCCCAAAATAGGTGCATATTGTATTACTCTTCGTCCTAATTCCAATGACGCAAACGACACGCAAATACGAGTTCGTATGCTAAAGTGGAAAAGTTCTGGTCAAACTAGGCCAAATGGAAGTCAATAACGAGGAAACGATTAGGAAAATTTCGTTGCATGCAATCCAGTCACCAGAACAGGCAATTTTTTCGCCTACTTAATTTCACTAGTGACCCCAAAAACCAGTCGAAATTTTTAACTATACTGTTTTATGTAAAAAAAATAAAAAACTATATAATGTTGCATTGGCGGGCTGCAACCCTTGCCAACCAGCAACCACCTAATATATATTAAAATGTATGGTGGCAAGTGGTCAAACCCTGCCACCACATGGCAGCCCAAAGGCTGTTACCATAATCAATGACTGGTTGCATTAATACAAGGATGCCAAATATTGCGGGACCGATGAGGATCAACCCCGCCCAACCATGTGGCTGGACCGCTCCACGACGATCCCATCCCATAAAACAATGCCACACATCATTGAGCATTAATCGTTTTGCCACCAATAATAAAATATACCTCCCGTAACCGACCCCACTTTTCACCATACTCCAAAATTAAACAATTAAAAAAATAAACCCACCATATGGGGGGTCGGTGGGGTTGGAACTACCAACCACCCCACTCTAAATTTAAGATATTTACCAACCTCCCTAATGGGGCTCATTTAAATATCCGCTGCTAAAGTTATATAACAACAAGGAATCTTTACAAAATCTTATGGAATCTAAAATATTCCCTTGGAGGTTTATTTTTGACAGAGGCAGAATGATGCCAACTATATATTCATTTTTCATAGAATTTTGCAGAGAGAAAAGTGGTGTGCTCAGAATCTTCATCCGAGCAACGAATTTCTTAGCCATCTTCAGGAAGGAATATTTGGGGGAATCTTCAAGATTCACGAGGGTCCAAAATTGGATGGTATTAGAAGGGGGCCAAGTTTATATTCGTTTGACACAATTTCGAGCACGAATTCAATAGTGTAGTCCATTTTAGTAGCTGAGTTTTACATTTTTTGGCCATCCCCGAAAGTGGAGTTAAATGATGCAGTGATGCCATGTCTTTCTTCTGATTTTCTTAGATGATTTTTTTGTTGTTGAGATCCCTCATTACCATTTTTTTGAGGGATACTTGTATTCCACTTCATGTGAGATTTATTAGTTTGTCATGCTAAAGGAGGGCCCATTTGAGTGAGAGTTCCTATAGGGAGACTGTCTTGTGGAGAGACATGCCAATTTTTTTGAGGGTATTTATCCTTGTAATGAAAAAGAATGTACTATGTACTAATCATAATATTGCAACATTTAATGAACCTACCTCCCCACTCTTGACATCAGGGCCCGAAGACATAACCCACAGTGGGTGAAATCCATTATTAATGTGTGTGTGTTCTTGGTTATGTTTCATCTTCTTTACAATATGCACATGTGTCTTTTCATACTCTTTCATATGCAATTATGCTAACATCACAAAAGTAAAAGATCTTGGTTAATTCTTGTAACTGAATAGATCCAGATCAAGTTTGGTATCATGGCAGTCTTCTCGCTGATGTGAATTGTGAGTGTGAACATTGAATGTGAAACAATAAGGAAAATGGAGAACAACAAAGATCTCTACGAGGACCTCGCCATATGACATGCATGGTTGACATAATGTATGGAGATTATGAGGAGAAGATGGCAAGATAGGAATGGGAGAAAGAAAGAGGAGAGGAAAATGCTCCATCTTCCAGTGATCATTCTTCTTCTTCATCGTTTTCTAATCATTTAGATGAGGAGATAAATCAGAGCCTTCAAGAAGAAGATGTTGAATTGAGGATACTTCTGCGAGAAGAAAAATGGGAGAAGAAAAGATTGCAGCTTCATCAATGAGCCATGGAAGAGGTCTTGGAAAAGTTGAGGCACAATTAAGGCTTAGCAAAGCCATCATCACCTGCTTCGGAATCACTAGTTAAGGTAAAAAATTTTGATCATTCTTCAGTTTCATTTTCACATGACACTATTTACGTTGGATGCCTCGAGGTACCCATTTCAGGGGTATAAAGAAGGAGGACTTGGTGTTAATGGCCAAGGCATGACTCAACCACTGGAGGTTGTACAAAGATCTAGATTTTCAGGTTTTGGATACATTGAAGGAGAGTGCTCAAAGGTATCAGAATCATCCAAAGCATTTTCGAAGCCATTAGAGAAAGAGGATGATTGGAACACATCACAATCCTCCCATGATAGTGTACATTGTAGAGAAAAAGCTAAGGAAAGCTTTCATTGCCATAAATACACTAGAGACCATCAATAGAGGTGCAAAAAATCTCAGTATTGTAGAGTCATTTTGGTTACAAACATATTGTTAATGACGAACATAAATCATGGCGTAGAAAACCATGTAGTTTTCTTGGTTTACATAACAATGTGGTTGCTGAGTGATGGAAGAGAATGGTAACAATAAAGGGGATGGGGCGTGAAAGGCCTTCTCCACATCCGGGAAGGAAGACGGTTAAGCAGGTATGGCGGAAGAAGAATTTTTGATGTCATTGCAACAAAGTTGGACATCAAAGAGCTACATGTTGGAGGTCCCATCCAGAGTAGTGTCTCAAGGACAAAGCACCTGTGCAGGAACTAGTTGAAAAGGTTGTTCGACAAGAGAATCCACCACAGGGAGATGATGATACATTCACTTTGATGAGTGAGAGATGGTTTTACTAGATATAGAAGCTTTCCATGGCCACATTTTGTAAATCATTTGTTGCAATAAAACTGTAAAAGTGATGATGTGTTTTCCATCGCTTATTAAAGCAACAATGATGTTTTATCCTTTTATTGATAGCTAGGGTATTGGTTTCCGATTATGATGTAAAATTGACCATAAAGTGTAAGCTATAAAATCTTAGAAAGTATGGGGATGCTTGGGTCATGGTTGGTCATGTAATTAAGCATTTAATTTGCAGAGATGTACTACAGGTTTGCATAGGATGCATGTGTCGACTCATCACTTATGGCTCTAAAGAATAAGGGTGAAGGAGAAGGAAGGGTGACCTGTCAAGACACTTGTTGTGCAGACAATGTAACAAAACATTTGCAGATTATGTTTATTCTTTTGGAGGACCAAAATATCCTCAGTGAGGAGGAATGATTCAGGTGGCTCCAAACGCACTCAAAATTCAACAGTGGCTATAGATAAGCTCAAAAATCAAAGTTCTCAATTTTCACCTGAACCAGGACCATATCGTAGTGCTCATTGTCCTGATTCCAACGATGAACAACACTCAAATATGAGTTTGTATGATCAAGTTATAGTTGGTCAAAGTTATGGTCAAACTTTTCCAAGTGGTAGTCACTAATGAGGAAACAATTTGGAAATTTCCGACGCATGGAATTTGACCACTAGAATGGCAAAATTTGTTGCCTACTTAATTTTGCTAGTGATCCCCAAGAACCAATCAATTTTTTTTTACTATATTATTTGACATAATATATATATATATTAATAATATATATATAATATATATATATATATATATATATATATATAATATATATATATATATATATATATATAATATATATATATATATATATATATATATATAATGTAGGTGGATTGGCGGGCCGCCACCCCCAACTGCATAAACATATAGTAAAATATATGGTGGCGGGTGGTCAAACCCCACTACCACATGATAGCATAAAATCTATTACCATATCAGACAACCAATCACATTAATACAAAGAAGCCACATATTTGCGGGATTGACGGGGATTGAACCCTCCGACCATGTGACTTGGACCGCTCCACGGGCAATCCCATCCCAAAAAAAAAGCCACAAAGCTTTGCACGTTAACTGTTATGCCTCCAATAATAAACCGCGCCTCCTGAAATCGACCCTGCTTTCCACCATACTCAAAAATTAAAGAATAATGCACCATATGGGGAGTCGGTGGGGTTGAACTCCTGACCACCCCACTCCAAATTTAACACATTGACCAACCACCCCAATGGGGCTCATTGAAATATCTGTCGCTAAACCTATATAAGAACCAAAGTTTTCCATTCGATTGAAGAAAGGAGGTAGCATGGAACCCAGCCCAGGAGGGGCACAAATTTTGAGATATGGAATCTTTTCTAGAATATTCCATGCAAAATCTTGAAGGAATCTAAAATATTCCCTGGAGGGTGTTTTTTCACAGTGACAGAAACATGCCAACTTTATACTTAAAAGAATCAGAATTTTGCAGGGAATGTGATGATGTGGTCCATTTCCTCATCTGAGTAAGAAAAATTCAGGGGCCCAACAACAAGGAATCTTTGCAGAATCTTGTAGAATCTAAAAGATTCCCTTGGAGGCTGATTTTTGACAGAGGTGGAATGATTCCAACATTATAGTAATTTTTCACAGAATTTTGCAAGGATCACAATGGTGTGCTCAGAATCTTCATCCAAACAACGAATTTTTTGGCCATCTTCAGGAAGGAACCTTTGGGGGAATCTTCGAGATTCCTGAGGTCCATAATTAGATAGTGTTAGAAAGGGGCCAAGTTTATAGTCGTTTGACACGATTTTGTGCCATGAATTCAACGATGCAGGTCCATTTCAACAGCTGAGTTTTTCATTTTTTGGCCATCCTCGAACGTGGAGGTAAATGATGTAGTGACGCCATGTCTTTCTTCTAATTTGTTGAGATGATGTTTTTGTTGTTGAGATCCTTGATTACCATTATGTTGAGGGATACATGTATGCCACGTCATGTGAGATTTATTAGCTTGTCATGATGAAGGAGGGCCCATTTGAATGATATTTCCTATAGGGAGTACGTCTCGTGGAGAGACATGCCACTCTACTTGAGGGTATTTATCCTTGTAATGACAAACAATGTACTATGTACTCATCATCATCTTGCAACATTTAATGAAGTGACCTCCCACTCTTAACACCAGGGCCTGAAAACGTAATCCACACTGGGTGAACTCCATTATCAATGTGTGTATGTTCTTGATTTGATGATTTTCATTATGTTTCATCTTCTTTATAGTATGCACATGTGGATTTTCATACTCTTTCATATGCAATTCTGCTAACATCACAAAAGTACAAGATCTTGGTAAATTTTGGGAGCTTAAGAGATTCATATCATCATGTCAACTCTTTCTTCTTATGTCTTTGGACACTGTTAAAAAAATAATATTTCCCCTATTGGAATTGGTACCTTCACAAGTTTATAATCCCATAGGTTGAAATGTTTTAGAATGGTTTCAATATAATTCCTTTGATTTATTCAGATTTTTCCAATCACGTGATGTTTCTTTATCTCCATTCTAAGAAGGAAATGTACAACATTGAGATCCTCCATGTTGAATTCAGAGAATAGTTGCATATTCACCTCCTTTATTTTTACACCCATGTTGTTTCCAATCAAAAACATGTAGTTGACATATACCACTACATATATGAAATTCTCACCTTCTAACTTGAGATATACACAATGAACATCTTGATTTCTCACAAATACCAATACCTGGATGTACATTTCAAACTTCTAGTACCATATAATGGGTGATTACTTTAGACCATAAAGGGACTTCCCCAACTTGTAGTTCAACTTCTCCTTACCCTTTACTACAATCCTTCATGTTGTTTCATGTAGATTTATTCTTCCAAATCACCATGTGGAAATGCTATATTTACATCTGTTTACTTTATTTTCAGATCAAATTCAACAACTAGATACATTATTAATCTAATGGAAGGTAATTTTGCAATAGGTGAAAATATCTCACCAAAGTTGACTCCCTTGATTTGGGAATAAAATTTTGTCACTAGTTGAGATTTGTTCTTCTTGACTCGACCTATCACATTCAAATTTTTCTTGAGCACCCAATTGAAACCAATAGGATTCCTTGCATTAGGTAATTTGACCAGATTTCATGTCTGTTTCTTTTGTAAAGAATCCATTTCTTCTTTCATGGATTTCAATCAAAGTTTACTCCTTGTCGAGTCCACTACCTACTCAATGGACCTAAGTTCACTATTGATGGAAAGCAATAAAAAAGCAGAATAGGAGGGTGGGGCATAGACTTTAGGTTCTCTCCTTACTCGATAATACCCCCTTAGAATCAAAATTTTCATTTCCACTTTTCCATATGACTTAGTCGACTCATATGAGTCACTCTCTTTCAACTTCAAGTGGAACACCATGTTTTGTTTTGTTTTCTTCTTTTATGGAGTCTCTTTAATCCTAGAAGTACACCTAACATCCCTAAAGATCACATCTCAACTATAATTTGTTTTCCTTTTCACTGGACCCCATAACATATGTCCTTTCATTCCATCCTTATAGCAAATGAAAATACACTTGACTGCCTTGTTATCTAGCTTTGTCCTCTTCTTCTTTGGGATATGGAAAAAATCCTCACAACCAAAGACTGTGAGATGTGTGAGTGATTGATTTTACCAAACTATACTTCATATGGAGTTTTATTTACCCACACAAATAATGGATACCTATTCACTAGGTCACATGTAGTGTTGACTTCCTTCAACCACAAATCTTGCGCTAATTCTGCACTATTGAGATTTCTTGTTTTTTCCATCAACATTCTCTTCATTATTTTTGAAAATCCATTCTTATGAGTGTATGGAGTAGATTTATGTAACACTATCCCATAATATTTCTAAAACAAATCAAATTATTTACCACACAATTCAACTCCTTTGTCAGTTATCAGTACCTTTATCTTCCTATCTTTTTGGTTCTCCACAAGAGATTTGAACTACTAAAAATTCTTGAAAACCTTCAATTTCTTCTTCAGGAATTATAACCATTTCATCTTGGATAAAACATCGATGAAGGCTACATAATATATAGATTCACATAGCAGCTACACTGGTACTGACCCAAATATATCACTATGAATTAGATCCAAAAATTCATTTTCCCCTTGTAGCACTAAATGAGACTCTAATACAATTATGTTTCCCATAAACACAATGTTTGCATAAATTAACTTCCAAGGAGTTACTAGGAAAAACCTTTAACCATACATTTTCTTTTCATAGCTTAAAGTCATTTCTCTCTAGTTTTCTACATCCTCTAATGCAATAGCATGGTTTCTTCAACTAGAAAACATGTTGTCTGTCGATATCAGAGATCACTGCATTGTGTATATGCTCAAATCACCATGCCTGAACAACTTATAAAATTTCCTAATTCGAACACCTTTCATCAATACTATCACTGCATGAACCATTTTGCATGAATATTTCTCGAATATGGTATTCACAACTACATCACCCATTCAACTAACATATATTAGATTTCTAGCCATACTTGGAATGTGTAGTACCTTGGTAATGTTATACTTTGACTGTCCTTCAACACTAGTTGAAATTTACCTTGAGCGAATATTCTAGTTGTTGAGTATCTGCCCAGGTAGACATCCCCTCCATCATGTTCTTGGTACCTGCAAAACCACTCCTTGTGGGGTGTCATATGATAGGATGATCTTGAGTCGGCTAACTATGTACTTGTCGAAGCTAAATACACATCTCCAATTTAATCCAAAGAAGTTATCACTTCATTCAACTATTAATTAGATCATTTTCTCTATTCAATAATCTTCAACTTGCGATCTCTTTTATAATGTCTTGCTTTACTACATTTCCAACATCTTCTTGTCAAAACATTGTAAACTTTGAAACGGGAACTGATACTGTTACCCGTTTCGTAGAGATAGCAAAAAAATGACCCGATTTTCAAAAGTGGTGATGCAGAATACACATGTTTTTTTTAGAACATTGTTTTTGGAGCTTTAATTTTTTTTCATGTTCAAGGATGAAATCAAGTTTTAGAATGGTAGTGATTTTCATGCCGATTTTAAAAAGTGAGTATTCTGCATCACACCTTTTTTTTAAAAGACCTATTTTTTGAATTTTAATTTTCTAGTGTGTGAAATGTGAAAAATTATTTTCTAAATTTGATAGTTTTTGAAGTCATCATCTTATTCATATTTTCTTGTTCTCTATCTTAATTTTTTTTTTTTAGGGGGGTTTTTTATTGTTTTGCGTTTTTAAATTAGAAAGTCGATAGTTTGAATTTTAGATAATCTACATATTTAATCCTTAATTAATTTTTCAATCCGCATGAAATAATTGTTTCTAAAAAACAACATTTTTTAACAATGGACATAAAAATATCCATTTTTAACATAAATATAACAAAAAAACTAAACGTTTTGATAATTTTTTGCTAGAATTAACATGTCAAAATCACAATTTTTATACAAAAATATTAACTAAAAATGGTCAAATAATAGGTTTTTTTATGAATTTCATGTCAAAAAAATAATAATAACAACTTTTTTTTCAAAAAGTAATAATTAACTTAAAATCAATGCGAAAATCACAAATTACAAATATTGAACACATAACAACTTTAATGCATTGATTATTCTTTTCATGAAATGTCAGAGTCAAAACATTGCAAAGCTTGATTTCCAGGTATAACTTAAATTTAATCAACAATGTCACGTAATCC
>APFE030413303.1:35321-126618 GCA_000404065.3 Pinus taeda
GAGGGAGAGGGGGCACTAAGAAGGAGTTAGGGCGCGGGGCCCATGGGGCCAGCGTTAAGGAAGGGGGGGAGGAGTTGGGGGAAGGGGGCACGACGACGACCTACCCATGGTTATTGGGTGATTGAGTTTGATTGGGCCCACCATGCTCACGATTGACATAATTGTTATTTTGGCTTGGAAAAATTATTAATTAAAAAAAAAAATCTTCTTCGACGTTAAATTAATTTAATATGAAAATTTTGAAAAAAAAATTGAACTTACCTTTCAATTGCGATAATTCTTCGTTGAATATGTCATTGATAGCAATCCCGCTGCTCCACAAAATCACGTATTTCAACGAACTTCAGAAAACCTGGATGTGAGGTAAGTAATAGCGATAACGAAATTTAATATATAAGTGAAATTACGAAAATGTTTTTCTGTATGATTAATGTGGGATAATTTGTTTTAAATTATTATAGAGCGAATATTGTAGAGTTATTTTACAATGGATTGAATGTGGGATTAATTTGTTTTAGAAATTATTATAAAAAAAAAAAAAATTAGTTGTTTAGGTAAATATTAATATACTTTAACTATTAGAATAATTAATATAGAAGTTGTAGTTTACAATTTGAATTTCAGTGATTGATTTCATAAAAATATTTAGTTTATGTTTTTCAATGAATTGTAGAATAAAATAATAAAGGTAAATAAATCTAACAAACTTTTGGAGGGAAATATTTTTCGCAAAATTTTTTGGAGGGAAATATTTTCGCGAAAATTTTTGGAGGGAATAATTTTGGAGGGAATATTTCATTCTTTAAGTTATATAATATTCTTAGGATACTCCATTTGTATCATTCAAGATCTTGTGTTTGAAAGGGGTGGATTGTTCTAATGGTGAAGTTTCGGTTTATACACCATCAACATCTTCATCGAGTACAACTTCTATTCATATTGATGAATTATAGCGGGAATTCTTTCCAAATATGAATAGAAAAGTCAATTCTTCACTTAGTCCCTGATTCTAGAGGACTATGAAAAGCAGCGGTGATGAAGGAGCATGATGGTGAAGTTCAAAGAATGGAGTGTCACGATGTCCACTTAGTCCTAATTCTGAGGACTATGAGAGTAGCAGTTTTGAAGAGCGTGATGGTGAAGTTCAAAAGAATGGAGGGTCACGGTGTCCACTCAGTCCTAATTCTGAAGACTACGAGAGCAACAATTTTGACGTGCATGATGGAGAATTTCAAAATAATGGAGTGTCACGGTGTCCACTTAGTCCTAATTCTAAGGACTATGAGAGCAGCGGTGATGAAGTGCGAGATGATGATTTTCAAAAGAATGGAGTGTCAAAGTGTCCAGTTAGTCCCGATTCTAAGGACTATGAGAGCAGCAGTGATGATGACTGTGATAATGAATTTCAAAAGAATGGAGTGTCAAAGTGTCCAAGTAGTCCTAATTCTAAGGACTATGAGAGCAGCGATGATGAAGCGCGGGATGATGATTTTCAAAAGAATGGAGTGTCAAAGTGTCCAGTTAATCCTGATTCTAAGGACTATGAGAGCAGCAGTAATGAAGCGCGGGATGATGATTTTCAAAAGATTGGAGTATCACAATGTCCTCTTAGTCCTGATTCTAAGGACTATGAGAGCAGTAGGATGAAGTGCGGGATGATGATTTTCAAAAGATTGGAGTCTCACAATGTCCTCTTAGTCCTGATTCTAAGGACTATGAGAGCAATAGTGATGAAGCGCGGGATGACGATTTTCAAAAGATTGGAGTATCACAATGTCTTCTTAGTCCTGATTCTAAGGACTATGAGAGCAACAGTGATGAAGCGCGGGATGATGATTTTCAAGAGATTGGAGTATCACAATGTCCTCTTAGTCCTGATTCTAAGGACTATGAGAGTAGCAGTGATGAAGCGCGGGATGATGATTTTCAAGAGATTGGAGTATCACAATCTCCTCTTAGTCCTGATTTTAAGGACTATGAGAGCAGCAGGGATGAAGCACGGGATGATGATTTTCAAGAGATTGGAGTATCACAATCTCCTCTTAGTCTTGATTCTAAGGACTATGAGAGCAGTAGTGATGAAGAACAGGATGAGAGCAGCAATGATGATCCAATGATGGAGATGTTGCCAAGAAATATTGTATCGAGGAGTAGGAGCAGATATTTTCGTATCAATGCAAACTATTCTAGTTATACAAGGGGTAGAGCAGAATATCTGACGAGAAGAAGTTCTATCAGCGCTCTCATTTCAAGTGAATGTTGCCAAAAAAATTGCTTGAAACGTATGGATTTCACATTTGCATTAGAAAGCAGGAAGAGATATTTGTTAATGAATAAAAGCATGCAAAACTCATATTTAGTTGGCTGCATGCAATCTACATTGTCAGGTTATGATTATCATATTAGGAATTTATTATTGCGTAGAAAAGCTTTCAAAATGTTTCATTCAATTAGGATTTTTCGTATCTCGAGAATTCAAGAAAATTTGGAAAAGGATCCCACATTTTATTCAGAAGTACGTTATAAAAGACAGTTTGGGCCATTATCAAACACTGCAATGTCATGGATGAAAGATTTCTTTTCAAAGCATGGAGAGTGTATGCCAAATAGAGTGACAATACATATTCCAGATAATTTTTCAAGATGAGAAATCTACAACTTATACAAAGAATATGCAGAAGGTGTTGAGGGACAGGTCAGTTTATTACATATCAATATTTTGTGAAAGTATGGAAGGAAGAATTCAACAATGTCCATATTCCTAAGAAGACAAGGATGGGGATTTGCAGTACATGTGCTTCTCTTAAATCAAAAAGGGAAAAATGTGAAGGGTCAGAAAGAGGTAAGCATTCATAACTTTAACTTTTAAATTGTATAGTCATCAACTGTAAAAACATATTTCTTAATGAATTTCTTTTATGTTGTGTAGATTTAATTGTCAAAGAACTTCAGGAGCATCGCGAACAACAAACAAACGAAAGGAAGAAGTTGTACAAGCATTGAAAGAAGTGTTATGATAATACAAATAAACATTTGTGTTTGATAATTGATGGTATGGACCAGAAGAAAACGCTTTTACCACATTTTGTTCGCACACCCAAAAATTTACAGGAGGAAAATTTTATTTAGTTTCACTTGGTCAGTTGTATGGTCTTCAATGGGAAAATGTTGCCAAGGGTGTACTTCACAGCTCTAAATATTTATAATGATGCAAATCTGACCATAACCATAATTCATGATGTGATTTCTCATTGGTCTGGTAATCTTCCTGAAGTTTTGTATCTACAATTGGACAACACTTGCCGTGAAAAAGAAATCAGGTTGTTTTTGGATATCTAAACATGCTTGCTGAATTGAGAATTTTTCAAAAGGTAAAGGTTGGTTTCCTTCTTGTTGGGCACACTAATGACCATTTTGATCAAATGTTCAGTCATTTTTCAGTCACATTGAGGAGGAAGGAAGTTTGGAGCTTTCCATCACTAATTGAATGTATTAAGAAATCATACATGCCAGAGCCTACTTTTGATGTGTTGGAAGAAATTGTTGACATGCGAAGGTTTATTCTGAGATCATATGGTGAGGGGAAACATTGAACAACTTAATGATATTAGCTTCCAACATCAATTTCGTATCAAAAAAATTGATGGGAAAACACTAATATGGGGCAAGAAGTTTTCAACTACTACAGAATGGGCATCGTCATTAGGTTTGCAATTTTTGAAGTTCATTCCAGATCGCCTAATATTTGCATCAAAAATATTGTTATTACAATCAGTTGGTGAAGTTTAGAATGCATAGAGACAGAATAGACATATAAATTACTCTGATTGCCTAGAAGAAATTAAAAAATGTATTAGATATACATATGAGTACTTTGACATTGCTGATTCAGTTTGGTGGGAGTCATTTTTCAATAATCAAAGTGATATCATTTCAACAACAACCAATGAAGATATACCTTTGAAAAATCCATTTATTTGGCCACAAAATGTGTCAAATGAACAAGAGGAAGTAAACATTGTTGAACAACAACAAACTCAAGGTATTATTAATTCTTCACAGGCAATGGAAAGAGAGATGTATATTGGTTCCAGAAGATCTCGTGCACAACGTGAAGCCATGGAAGACCTTTATAGGGGTTCAGTACATGATATTAAGGAGGGTTGCATGATTGCAGTGCTAACAGATGGAGATCCCAAAGGCTATCCATTTTGGGTTGCTAAAGTTATAAAGGTCTTTATAGAAAATGAGGATGTTACAAGTGTTGAAGTACATTGGTATGCCACAAATACACACCCATTCAATGGTGTGTATAAGCTAGAGATGGTAGTTGACAAAAAAAATGGTGGAAAAAGAAAAAGAAAGGGTACAAATATAAATTGCCGCCGCACAAACATATTACAATTGGAGGATGTTGACATACTTGTTTATGACTTCAATTTAACAAAGAGAGGAACTCTTTGCTTCAAGACGATAGAGATTCTGTAAAGGTTGTTACCAGAAGGAATAATGTTGACATGGGAGTCTGCTGAAACCAGTCGTAGATCTAGAAGACTTTTGAAACCTGGAATGTTGGGCATGCATGTGGACTCAGATGGGTCACTAGTTGATGAAAGAGAAGAATATGGAACATCTTCGTCAACATCCAGTTACTCATCTGAAGATGTGAATTGTGATGGTGTGCAAGAAAATATGAGTGATTTTGAATAATTGTTTAAGACAGATTATATAGATGATGTATGCATCATATCTTCAAATAAAATTAATGTTTTCCATATGTTGTTAAATGAGAAGTTATGAAGCATTTTTATGTTGTTGGATTATGTCTTAAGTATGATAAATTTTATTGTTTAAATATATACAATGCAATATCAAATTAGAGATATAATGTCTGCTTTATTCAGTATACAAATAAAAACTTTTGATTTCATTGAGTGATATACTTTGTTCATAGTGTCATGGTTTTTTAATTTTATAGTTGAAAAAATTTCAATTTCTTTTGTATCTAGCATGGTGTGGTTGAAAACATGTTAAATTTATACTTAGGAAAGAAAAATGATATTCTACCAGAAACATTAATGTGTTTTTTCCTTAAAAATTAACTTTGTTTGAGACATAAAAAATTGGTTTTATTAGCATTTTTTAAAAAGTTTGAAAATTGACCCTAAAAAAAAAACGTTCCAGTAGCATCACTTTTCGTAGTCACCGCCATTTTTAAAACACGTTCAAAATTGGCACCTAAAAAAAAAACATTGTTCCAGTATACACACTTTTCGTTTTTAGCACTGTTTTTGATGTTTTTTTGGGGTTTTTGGGCCAGAGTTCCTGTTTTGAGTTTATAGTTCCCATTTCAAAGTTTACATTGTTTCAACTTATCTAGTGACATAGATCTTCATTTTGATCTAGATCTTCCTTTGGAGAATTTAGCTTTACCTATGTCCACCAATCGAACTTTCACTAATAGAGCATATTTGGTCAATCCTACCATGTTCCTTTATATCATATCCTATGATAATATAGATGTCACCACATCATGAAGTGTTAGTGTAGTCATATTACTCTCGATAGCCACAACTAGACCATCCCATGAGTATGGAAAGGAACACAATAGAAAGATACATTTTTATTCTTCTGTAATAGATATATCAACACTCAATAACTAATTGATCACAATATTAAATGTATGAAGGTATTTTGTGACCAAATCACCCTCTCTCATCCTGAAAGGTAAAGTTTATTCCGAACAAACAATTTACTGACTAGCAATTTTGACTAGTTTATGTTTCCTAACTTATCACACTATTTCTTGGTAGTGTCTTCCCTTGAGATCTTCAATGACACCAATTCTACATGACAAAGTCGAATTGTAATCCTTCATTTTATTTTGATTTTATCCCAAACCTCCATTGACATTTTAGTTGGAGGTGTTCCAAGATGCACAATGATCCATTGTTCCCGATCTATCAGAAGATCCTCCACTTTAAGTTTCCAAATCTCTTCTTAATCTTAATTCTTGTACTACTAGCTATCATTATTTAGTTAAGTTTTATCTTATATCTCCCACTTGAACATGCTTATCTTTTATCTAATCAAGAATGACGTTCTTGAACAATTTTAAGTTAAAGATCCTCAATCTTTAATAGTTGAGACATTCCTCCTAGAGTGAAATGAGCTCTAATACTAGATGTTAGGCTTAAGTTACTTGATTTACACTTCAGATACAAAAAATCCAAATATAGAGTAGACCAAACATCTAAACCAGATTAAAATGTCAATTAACATAAACCTTTAAGATCATGAGAGAACTTAAAGATTAGAAAATAAACAATGGAACACCAAATTACATAACAAACAAATATTTTACCTTGGAAACCGTTAACCAAGAAAAATAAGTAATCTTTGAGCTCCACTGTTCTTGTATTCTCAACCAAATATTACATCCAAACTACAATGAATGTTGAACTTGGTCCGAAAACAAAAAGTGTTGGTGCTACATTAACACTTTTTTTTTTCCTGATTTAAAATTCCAATTTTGTTTAGCAATGGACTTAAAGATAAAATATAATGACTCCAAAAAACCTCGAAATTCCAACAATTGTTATCCATGACATTAAAGATAAAATATCACAACTCTGAAAAACTCTAAATTCTAAATATTTTCGACCATGACATTAATGATAAAATATCATGACTCGGAAAAAGCTTAAAATTTTGACATTTTTCAACAATGGAATTAAAACCAAATATCATGGGTACACAAAATCTTAAGTTTTCAACATATTTCAACCATGTAATTATGGACCAAATATTATGACTAAAAAAAACTTCAAAAAAATGACCTAAATCAAAAAGTCATTATGATGAATGGTTTTTATTTTAAAGGTTGAGAGTAAATCTCTTTTGAAATATTAACCAAAGACGACTTGTCCCATTGCAATGAAAACTTAAAAATCAACCATCAAATTGAAGTATTCCCTTTTTAATCAAGCATTACAATTGCAACTTTTTTGCACTATGGTCTATCAAATCATAACAATAAATAATGTCATGAGAATATCAACGTATAAGTTAAAAATTTAGCATTAATTCCTAATAATTTTTTCGTTTTAATCAAAATATCAATACTAAGTAGATTGAATGAAACATAAATTATTTCTCAAGGTTATTGTTGCATTGTGGATATTCGAAACAAATGAATTCTTCATAATTAAAACATATAATCTAACAAACATAGAAATGACTCATAACTTCATGTAAGATCATACGCAAGTTAAAATATTTATTTCAAGTTACCATGCAAACATCATTTACATAAAATATCTTAAAAAAATATTCAAATTCTCTCATAAGTTCTGGCACACCATCAGAATCTACAACATCTTCAAATGAATGGCTAAATGCAGATGAAGATGAACCATATTCTTATTTATCATCAACTCGTGATCCATATGAATTGACATGTATTCCCACCATTTTAGATGTCAAAAGTCTTCTAGACCTACGACTGGGCTAAAAAAACTCCCAAATTAACACTAATTCATGTGGTAGAAACCTCTTAATAATCTGTATGGTCCAAAAGTGAATAGTTCCTCTAGTTGTTAAATTGAATTCATAAACAAGTATGCCAACATCCTCCAATTTGACAAGGTCAACACAATGACGATTTATAAATGGGCCCTTTGTTTTTCAATTTCTGCTGATTTATTTATCAACTACCATCTCTAGCTTGTACACACCATTAAATGGGTGTGTACTGTGGCATACCAATGCATTTCAACTACTATAACATATTCATTTTCTTTAATGACCTTTATAACCTTGAAAACCCATAATGGATAACCATGTTGTAATGCCCTACCTGATCCTATTATCTTACATTATCTTATTAGCCTACCCACTGAGTGTTTTACTTTTGTGCTTAATCACAATAAGTATTATTAGTATACATACGAGGTATGCATATTCTAGCTACGTACCCACACTTGGCACGAATACACCTATATTCTAAAGCTTAAAGTTTTGGATTATTAAATAAACGGCTAATCATGATTAGTAATTGATTAACCTTAAAACATGATTTATAATAAACAATTATATCTTAAACATGATTCATTTAACTATTAAAGTACTAAAATTGCTCAAGTTTGATTAACATTTCTAATAATATTATTGAATGGTAACATTTATTAAAATCATATTGATTATTGAATGGTGATATTTTATTAAAATAATAATATTATTAAATGAAACATTTATTATAATCGTATTAATTATTGAATAGTGATATCTTATTAAAATAATATTATTTTGAATAGTACAAATTTATGGAATTAATAAAATGTAGGTGGGGAATGTACCACTCACATGTTAATGAAGGGATAAGGGGTAGTTGGAAGGACAAGGAGAGGGAGGCTTGAGGAGGTGTCAGAGGGGTAGAAGTCAATAACATTAAAGTCGGGGATAGGGGGAATTGATGAGAGGTAGTGGGGACAGATGAGGAAGTAAGCATAAAATGATGAAGGGGGGTGGAAGAAGGGGTTTATCTTGTTCTTTTAGGGACTTATTTTCATTGGTTTGGGGGATTTTGGAATGGGGTGGAAGAGATATTAAGGAGAACTCAAGCTCAAATTTATTTGGAGAGGACTAGATCTAGATCTAACCTGGAATCACTATGATTAGTTGAATTTGGGCTTGGAGGGCTAAGGAACCTGTGGAGGTTCCCTGGGTAGGAATTCATTCCTATTTGGATGGGAGGTAAATTCAGTTAGGAAACCCAGCAAGAGCACCTCAAATGAACCACCAAATCATGTATTATTCAGTTTATTATTTTATCTATGTGAATTGTTATACAAACATGTTTAATATGTTGCAGATCAAATTTTATGTAGTTTTTGTATTATAAACATTAAAATTTTCCATGTTATGAAATGTTTGTAAAATTATTACATTAATGTAGTATTATTTGTAGGACCACTAGTTGGGTCCTCACACATGTGGATCTCCATCCACTAACACTACGATCATTCAACCCTCCAATACAGCCTGCACAAAACCCCTGTAAAGGTCTTCCATGGTTTCACATTGAGCACATGATCTTCTAGAACCAATATACATTTATATTTCCTCTACCTATGGAGTATCAATAATACCTTGACATTGTTTCTATTCAACAATTTTTCTTTCCTCATATTCTTTTGGCATATTTTTTGGCCAAATAAATGGAGTCTTCAAAATTGTATCTTCATTTCTTAATCTCGAAATGATGTCACCTTGATCATTGAAAACAAATTCCCACCAAACTGAATTATTAACATCAAAGTACTCATATCTATCTCTAACATATTTTGTAATTTCTTCCAAGAATTCATAATAATGTATATCTCTCTTATGCCTTCATGCATTATTGATTTCAATAACTGATTATAACAACAATAGTTTTGATGCAAATACTAGATGATCTAGAATGAGTTTAAAAAATGCTAAACCTGATGATGACCCCCATTCTGTAGTAGTTGAATACTTCTTGCCCCATATAAGTGTTTTACCATCAATTGTTTTGATAAAAAATTGATGTTGAAAGCCAATGTCATAAAGTTGTTCAATGCATTTCTCTTCACCATGCGATCATTGAAATAAATTTTCACATGTCAATAGTTTCTTCCAACATGTGAAGGTTAGATTCTGGAATGTATGATTTCTTAATCTATTTTATTAATGATGACAAGCTTCCAACATTCTTCCTCCTCAATATTATCGAAAAATGACTGAACATCTAATCAATATGGTCAGTGTGCCCGGCAAGAAGGAAACCAACCTATACCTTCTATAAATTTCCCAATTCAACAAGCATGCTTAGATATCCAAATACAATTTGAATTTTGTTTTCACGACTAGTGTTGTCTAATTTCATGTACAAAAATTTAGGAATATTACCAAAACAATGAGCGAGCACATAATGAATTATAGTTATGGTCATATTTGCAACATTATGAATATTTGGAGCTATGAAGTAAACCCTTGGACACATTTTACAATTAAAGGCCGTACAACCGACCAAGTGAAATTGAATACAATTTTTCTCCTATAATTTTTTTGTTGTGCAAAAAAAATGTGGTAGAAGTGTTTTCTTCTGGTCCATACCATTAATTTGCAAACATAAATATTTATTTGGATTATCATAGCACTTGTTTCGATGACTGTACAACTTTTTCCTTTCACTTTATTATTGATTGTGATGCTCTTGAAGTGCTTTGAACATTTGGAATCTACACATAACATTTTTTTTTTTTAATTTTTAATTTTATTATTTTTTAAAATTATTTTATTATTTTTTCTAGAAGAAAATCGTAATTTTATTCAACATGAAAACCAGGGAATAAAATTACATTTGTAGATGCTTGAAAGCATTCGATTAGATCAACCTTTTGACCAATGCACAAAAAGAGAAAAAATAAAAATAAAAATTATATAAAATTATCGAGGCTAAATGTGATAGTAATCAATTAGTTTCCCATTTTTTCCTTTCTTTTCTTTCCACCTTTCGTAAAACTCCTTGATTGGGAGTGACTGAAACTATTTCCATTTGGCTGCCTTCCACCTTTGGGGGTACTTCTTTGTCTAAATCCGAACTCTTTGATGTATGTGTTCACTTTATGCCCCTACATGATTTTGAAAGGGTATGACCACCTTCTGCTACTTTAGTACTATGATCTTTGCTACTTCTTGGATGTTTCCATTTTCCTCATGCTGATTTCCCAGAGTTTGGATCACTATTGAATCAGTGGATTTTTTGACATGTTTAGCATAATCCTTCTGCTTCTCTTGTCCCTTCTCCACTTGGGAGCCTTGTTGATTTTGTACTTCTGGTTTTTCAAGACTCTCATCCATTTCTTCATCTTCGTCATTTGAAGAAGGCGAATTTGAAATTTTTTATCCCTTTGGATTTTGCAATACTTTATTTTTCCTTTTTTTCACTTGAGGGCATGAGTTATGTAGGTTCCTTATTTGATGGAAGATCTGACACCCAAATGCAATATTTTTAAAGTATAGCTGCTATGTCCATATGAAATATTAATGAATTAGATGGATGCAATCTGGTAGGAATTTTCTTAGGTCTATCTCCATGTAGATGTGAGAAAAAGTAAATATACCTTTTTCCATTCTTTCTTGATCCATCTTTAGAAATCTCCCCAATGAATTTCCAATGTGTTCTAAGACTTGATGGTGCCAAAAATGAAGTGGAAGATTGTGCAACCTTACCCATACTGACATCTTTGTAGCCACCATTTTTGTGGCATCAAAAGCTGGAAACCATTGAGTGACAAAGAGACCTTCCCTTCCCCAAAACCATGGTCCTTCATTTATGACATAGTTCAAATCTGTCTGATTGTCAAATTGAACCACAACAAATCCCTTTGCACAAAGGTAGACATCACAATTTTCAGTCCAATTGAGGTATATCCATTGATGTAGATATTCAAACTTGGGATAGAAACCATTAAATTGATAGATCGAAGCTCTAGAGTGGAGAACAGTGAAAATGCCACTCACTTCTGTCCATTTTAATAACATATTTGGTGCTTTCTCTGCCTTCTCAACAAGGCAAAGCCCTAGGATAGTCATTTTTGGGGTTTGTGTGGAAATTTCCCCTCTCACTATATCCTTAAAATAACTTGTACCATTAACTACTAAATTTATTCCTGGTGGAATTCTCGATCCTAGGGCTCCACCCCACAATCTCAAATTTATGATAATGAATGAATCCTAAACAAAGCCATATTCGTTCGATCGAAAGGCATCTTGCAAATATTTCCCCGCATAGATCATACTTTGTAACTTCGTCAGAATTCCCAACTTATCTTGAACCTTCTACTTCAGATCTTGTACTAAATCCTCAACCTAAGCACTTATTGAGATAGATTTCCCATTCGGGGTTTTGACAAATATTTGGAAGAAAAACTATTTGTCTATATCTATTTGACGACCTTTGCATCCAAATAGTTTTTTTGGATAGATCTCCCAACTTCCACATTTTGTATAGATTTGAGCAGACTCTTTTAGATTTGTATAAGGAGCTCATAATCCGCACAAAAAATAAATCAACCTATTAATAAAGACATTTTCATTGTTGATAACTATTTAATTTTAATAAATAATATTGTGAATGCCTACCTCTTTCTGTCCCTTGAAATTTATCACTTTTTTATTTAAGAGAAACACAAGTATTGCAAACCCCCATCCTTGACTTCTTAGGAATACAAACATTTTTGAATTCTTTCCTCCATATCCTTGTAAAATATGGATATGTAATAAAAATTACTTTCTCCTTCAAGATCTTTAGCATATTCTTTGTATAAGTTGTATATTTTTCATCTTAAGAAATTATCTAGAATATGTATTGTGTTTTTATTAGGCATACACTCTCCATGTTTTGAAAATAAGTCTTTCATCCATGACATTGCAATATTTGCTAATGGCCTAATATCTCGTCTATGATTTACTTTTGAATAAAATGTGGGATCTTTTTCCAATCTTGTTTGGATTCTTAATAGACAAAAATTACCAATTGAATGCAAATTTTTGAAAGTCTTTCTATATAACAATAAATACCTAACATGATAATGATAATATATCAATGTATATTTCATGCACCCCACTAAATATGAATTTTTCACGCTTATATGCATTGAAAATTATGTATTCCTTTTCTCCAATACATACTTGAAATCTATAAGTTTCAAACAATCCTTTCGACAACATTCACTTGAAATCAGATCAATGATAGAACTCGTTTTTGTGAGATATTCTTTCCTAGACCTTATATAACTAGAATATCTTGGATTGATATAAAAAGGTCTAGTCCTAATCCTATATAATATTTGATTACAACGTATCCATCATTTCATTATCCCATCTACAAGAATTTTCATCATCATTAGGAGGAATATTATCCTAACTGTGATCATTCTGAACATGGTTAGGAAAATCATCACCATCCTTGCTTGGAGAATATTCTTTACCGTCCTCTCTTGGAGGAAATTATTCAATATCATCATATTTTCCTTTGAAATCCTTGCTCCGAGGAAATCCATCATCACCATCATCATCCATGTCTTCGAAATCCTCTTTTGGATGAAATCCATCATCATCACTGGTGCCTTTCAAATCCTTGCCCAAAGGAAATTCTTCACCATCCTCATATGTTCCTCTGAAATCCTTGGAGGAAATTCATCATCATCCGTGCTTTTGAAATCCTCGCTTAGAGGAAATCCATCATCATCATCAATGCTTTTGAACTAATCACTTGGAGGAAATCCATCATCGTCATCGATGCTTTTGAAATACTCACTTGGAGGAAATACATTATCGTCATTGGTGCTTTTGAAATCCTCTCTCGGAGAAAATCCTTCACTATCCTCATCTTTTCCATTGAAATCCTCTCTCAGAGGAAATACTTCACCATCAACGTATGTTCTTTTGAAATCCTCTCTTGGAGTAAATTCATCATCATCATCTATGCTTTTGAAATCCTCACCTAGAGGAAATCCATCATCATCATATGTGTTTTTGAAATCCTTGGTCAGAGGAATTTGATCATTGTTATAGATGCTTTTAAAATCCTCGCTCGGAGGAAATCTATCATCATCATTAGTGATTTTGAAATCCTCACTTTGAGGAAATCCTTCATCATCCTCATTTATTCCAATGAAATCCTTGCTCGAAGGAAATCCTTCACCATGCTCATCTGTTCCTTTGAAATCCTCGCTTGGAGGAAATCCATCATCATAGTTTGTGCTTTTCAAATCCTTACTCAGAGGAAATTAATCACCTCCTTATGTTATTTTTAAATCCACATTTGGAGGAAATTAATCATCATCATGAACACTGTTGAAATCCTTCACCATGCTCATATGTTCCTGTGAAATCCTCAGTTGGAGGAAATCCATGATCATAGTTTGTGCTTTTGAAATCCTCGCCCAGTGGAAATTAATCATCGTCTTATGTTCTTTTTAAATCCTCATTTGGAGGAAATTAATCATCATCATGAACACCTTTGAACTCCTGACTTGGAAAAAATGCATTGTCCTCATCTATGCCTCTAAAATTCACATTTGGAGGAAATTACCTATCCTCCCTTTCGCTAATGGTGCCTTTATAATCCTTATGATTAAGACTTTCTTGATTAATGTTCTCAATATCATTACTTTTTCTTTCATCCAAATCCTTAATAAAAGAAAAAATTGACTCTCTATTCATAGTGAAAGCGTTCTTATTATATTCATTAGTACGAATAGAGTTGTTGCATGAACAAGATGTTGATGTTGTAGAAATAGAAACTTCACCATCTCATGAATCCATGACCTTTCACAGAATATGTTGAATGATACAAATTACCCCTATCTTAATGATAATTTATAACTCAAAGATTGAAAATATCACTCCAAATTCCCCCCCCCCCCCCCCCCCAAAAAAAAAAATTTCTTCCCGAAAAATTTCCCTACAAAATTTTTGTTTAAAAACTTTCCCTCCAAAACATTATACTAAATTTTTCTCTTAATGTTTACATAATACTTCATATCACAACAATCACCAATTGAGTTGCATCCCATGGTCAAGCCCTGAAAGCCAACTTATCTAGACAACAATATGAATCTGACACTCTCCATAGTCTGCTAGTAGTGCTGCAGGAGAAAGTCCAACAATTGAGCACCAAACTATCTAACAATAATGAGGAGCCTTGGGAGCATGAGGAATAACGACTTGATCTCAACATAACTCCAGTAGAGATTGAAGGTAATAGCAAATGAAGTATGTAATATTGTAAATTGTGTTTTTTGATTGATCGGTTTGGTAGTATATATACATATACTGGTGTATTGAATTATAACAAGCTATGTAGTCTGCGAAGAGTCATAATAGAAACTACTAGGCATCGATATAGATGAAAAATATATCAATGTAAAAATTTCCTGCGAATTTCATTGTGTCTAGATAGATAATTTAATAAGAAATCTACTCATTCCTATTAAAAAAAAATTCTCTTAAAAATTTTGACCTTGCTTTCTATTTAAAATTTTCCACACAAATTTTCCTTTAATACCTTCCTTCAAAAATGAAATAAAACTTTTATTTTAATTATTTAACATTAAACTAGGTAATTAATTTAATTCTTACAATTTATATTTTATTTTCTATCCCATATTTAACAAAAGTAAATCGAAACTTATAATCTTAGCTATATATTAATTTTTGTTAATTTTGATTTTAATCCCATATTAAAAAAACTTAAAGTAATTCCACTATATATTAACTTTCGTCGTTTGTATTCCTCACATCACATCAAATATTGTAGAGCATTTGTTAAAAATCTTGGAGCAATTTATGGAGGAGCTATACATTCAACGAGAGACTTTCACATTTAAAAGGTTTATTTCTTTCTATTTTTACCATTTAAAAAATAATTTGGGTAAAATATGTTGTTTAATTGTATTTTTGTTGATATCTATATCTATACATATATATTTGTAAGATTTTATGAGGAAAAAAACCATATTTTTTTAGGACTTTGAAATGGATTTTTTTTTTTTAAATTCATTTTTTTTTTGTAAATTTTTCATATATTTTTTGAAGAAAACCTTAAATTAAGAATGAAAAAAAAGAAAAACTAGAAGAAAAAAACATAGTATTATTATTTATTTGTTAATTTGTTAATTTTAATTTTTTATTATAATTTTGTAAAACACCCTTAATTAAAAATGAAAAAATGTAAAAAACAAAAATAAATAACAAAAATTATAAAAATACAAAAATAATTATTAAAATATAAATAAAGAAATAAAAAAAATTAAAACTAAAATTGTAAAAAAATATATATATATATATATTATATATATAAAAACATTTTTTTTTCAAAAATAGGGTCGAGGGTTTATAATTGACAACCTTTTTATGACTCTTCTCCTTTTCAACAAGAGTTCTAACCTCATTTTCATCAATGGCAACATCTTCTTCATCTTCAATGTCCACATTTGGAATGGGCTTGACACTATCCAATGTCAAATAACATTAGGTGATTGTGAAGACGTTACAAATCTCATTCCTAAAAGGGAATATTCCCTAGTTATTGCAACTATTCCTCATGGTTTCAATTTCCCAAACACGGGATATGATAGTGAGCCTTATTGTTATCAATCTTTCAATAAAGTGGTTATGGGATTCCAAGAAGTCACAACGTTACCACTTTGGAGATTTGTGACGTTTAATTCAGACACACAATTTGGATTGATATTATCAAGCTTCAAGGGTGAAGAAAACTCAAGGATGCAACTTACATGGCAAGACATCAGAAATTGTATGTTTATTGATTAATATTAAAAAAAATATTTATGTACAAGTTAATTGAATTTTTACTATTTCATGTTATAGGAAAAATCCAAATCTTATTAGTCCCAAAGATCAACCAATTATAAGTGATTGTGAGCTCATACATGTTGCATGTTAGACAAAAGATGATAGTTATAAGCCTATTCTTTTGAGTCTAGTAGATGGAAAGAGTCATAGCCAAATACTAGTTCATGATGTTGTGGTAACAAAAGTAACATATGAGGATAAAAATGCACAAGGAGAGATCATTAATTTATCAAAATGCATAAGCATTGATTAATTATCTTTTAGATTAATGTTCAAATGAAGGAGATTGGGTTTTAGATTTTTTCTCAAGTGCAGGTAAGTTTTATGATATGAAATTAAACTTCAATTTTATTTATTTGTTTTTTTTTTTTAATGTTTTTATACTAATTTACTTAATTATTGCTTCTGTACTTGATGATTATGTATAACACTAGCATGCTGTCTACAAAAAATAAGAAATTGCATAGCCATTGAAAAAGACGCATTATTATGTAGTTTTATTCAACAAAGAATTAATGCTATTAAAGTTCTTCCAGATGAAATGCAAGAAGTTGGTTTGAGGAAATAATATTTTAATGAATTGCATGTGGCAAAAAAGACAAAGGAACATTAACCACTGTTAGATGTAATGAGTGGAAAGGGATACTTTGGGAGATTTGCGGACATCGAAGATCCAATAGGAGAGGAAAATGACTAAATGGGAGCACATAATACTATGGAAGAATATGATAATAAAACTCTTGAATATAATGAACATGAATTATATGATAATGTTTACTAGATTTAAGTTATGCTTGAAAATCAAGCTCAATTTTGAGAACTATTCATAAGTTATGCTTGTAATGTTTTGACTTTGAGATTTTATGATAAGAATAAGTATTCAATTATAGTTGTTATAGGTTTAATATTTTTATTATGTGATTTTTACTTTAATTTTTATGTGAATCATTTTTTTTGGAAAAAAAACTTTGAATATTATTATTTTTTGACATAAAATTCATTAAAAAATGTGTTTTTTTAAACTTTTATGGTTCAGTTTTTCCCATAAAAATCACATATTTGATTTTTCCCATAAAACTGTTAAGGATTTGTATTATTAAAAAAATATGGATTAAAAGTACAAACCCTTTACATATTCCAATCTTCAATGTAGGTTTGAGATTGAGCACAAAGGATCAATCCAAACCCTCAAACGAGTTCTTCATGACACACAAAATTCAATCTCTTTCAAACTAAAACTTTTCCAAAATACAAGCACATTTACATTCCATTTTTCACTATAATTTTATTTTGATCTAGTTTGAATTCTTGTTTTTCTTGGTGAAAAACCTTTTCGTTTCTTCCCAAATTGAATCCAACCCACATTTTTTGCAAATTTCAGTGGACCATTCTTTGAAAACTACATGATAATATTTCCTCATCCACCTGATCTGCCCAAGAAATTTCTTTTTCGACGATATTTCTTATGATTTCCGGAGGAGATCCATTTTTCGCAAGGGTTTACTTCTTTTAGACTAGCCCTATATCAACGAAATCCTTATTGGTGACCGAAGATTCCACATTGGCAAGAGATTTTTCCTGCTTAGATTCTATTGCTGCATATGTGATTTCTTTGATCATATGCTTCTCGTTATTGTCTTAGGTATTCTTGTCAGAGCTCTTCCCTTTGAATACCATATGTGATCATTTTCTCCTTCCACGATTGGCCTTTGGGATTTATTATTATTTTATTTTTTTTTAATTATATTTATTTAATTAATAATTAATTTATTTATTTATTTTATTTTATTTTTTATTTTTTTTTTATTTTTTTATTTTATTTTTTTTTTATTTATTTTTATTTTTTATTTTATTTTTTTTTATTTTTTTTTATTTTTATTTTTTTTTTATTATTTTTTATTTTTTTTTATTTTTTTTTTTTTATTTTTATTTTTTTTATTATTTATTTATTATTTATTTATTATTTATTATTTATTTATTTTTCAGTCTTTGCTATTTTAAGAATGCTTGGGGAAATTTTTAATTACATGCCCTATTTCATAGCACGCTCTACACTAAAATGAATTATTTTCATTTTCGATATTTTGGACACAAACATAGTTTGGAGCCATCAAATTAATCTCCACAAGAAAACCATGTTGAAGTCCATCTCCACACAAATTTTAAGCTTTTGTGATCCATATTTTGAATAAAAACATTTTCGGAAGAAATCACATCAGAAGAATTAGGTCGACGTGTTTCGAACCAACCTATGTGGATCATCATTAGGACAAGATGAAGAATCAGATCATAGCTGTAGGTTAAATAGGGAGATGGGCCTTTTAACATCTAAAAGGAAACAACTCTAAAAATGACTATGTTTTTTTTTTTTTTTGTAAGCTTTGGTAGGACTTTCTCATTTTCGAGTTTTTACGTGTCCGTTATTCACCCCATTTTCAGGGAGGGTAGCACAAGAATCGAACCCAAGATCTCCGGTTCGGTGAGACTTCATTTCCACGGCCATTGCCACTTGAGCTACCCCATGCGGACATAAAAACGACTATGTTTGACTGAGCGAGGAAAACCTAGAAAAATGAGAAGTCATTTTTTGTTAGTTAGATTGGAAAAAATTTTATTACTATTTTTATTTTTATTTTTATTATTTATTTATAAATGTAAACTAAGATCAATTAATAGATATTATTTAATGGAATTTAACTAATAGTCAAAGGGTAAATAATAATTTTCTAATAGTATATACCAATTACATAGATTTTAACTAATCTAAAAACTACATAGTGGTAAGATAAACATTTTTATTATAATATTATTTAATTTAATTAATATAAACATTCTTTAATAAACAAATATATGTATTAAAACCATAAAAATGATAAATTTAATAAAAGAAAAATTAAATATATATAATATATATATATATATATATATATATATATATATATAATATATATAATATTAATAATAATATAGATATATATATATACACGGATATGAGAGAAATACCTTAACCTAAGGAGAAAGAGACCAAAAAAGCAGAAAGGGGAACGAGAAGAGTGAAATAGAAAGGAATCAGACAAGATAGGGAAAGAATCTAGGAGGAAAGGGCAAGAACCCAACAACTACTAATTTTCCATCCGTCATCCCTATTAAGATTACTAGGCCTCTTCTCAATTTCTATGGCTTCCCTAAATTTACAGTGATGGAAATGAGAAACCTTTGCAATGACCTTAGCCTCCTCAATGCAAATATGATGTTTCGTCTTCTCTGCGTGCTCTGCTAAGGCTGAAGAGCGAGTTCTGTTGTGCTTAATACCAACATCGTGCTCCTTAATCCTTTGATTAATAGACCTCCCCGTTTCACCAATGTAAGATGTTCCATGGGAACACGAGATGATATAAACACCATTCATATCTTTTGGGTCCATCGGGTCCTTTACAGACTTTAAGGAACTCCTAATGGTGTTAAGGGGTCTAAAGGTTGAGGGAATGTTATGCTTCTTAAGGATTCTCGCAATCCTGTCGGTTTCCCCTTGGATGAAGGGGAGGTGAACTCCAGAGATACGATCGCCAGGGTCTTTTTTAACATTGGGACTCTTGTCAGCTTTGAGAAAAGCCTTAAGGCACTGTTACCTATTATACCCATTATTGGTGAAAACCTTCAGGAGATGGGATTTCTCCTTGGGAAAATGGTCCCCATCAGAAACTCTCTTATCACGAGTAGCTAAAGTGCAGAGAATGCCTAACTTCTGAGTAGGGATGATGGGAACTGTCATGAAGATACGCCTAAGTAGTCTTGTAATTTTTTTATGTTTCAAGACAATGACGATAGAATTTTCCTAGTGCATTAATGGAGGAAAACGATGTGTGATTCCAAATATTCCAGAGAAGTTTCAAAAACCTTACCCAAACTGGGGTTGTGGAGATTGATGCTGTTACTAGGACAAAAGTGGGAGTCTAGGGCTGCATGAAGAGGCCAACACTCCCCCAAAACCATGGCCCAACTTCACAAATGGCCTTATTTTCCTCAATATTATCAAAAACCATAGTGAAGAAACCCTGTTCCATATGGTAAATATTCAACTCGTCCTTCAATAGGGGCTTCCATGTCTCAGAGATTCATTTATCCAGATTGACCAACCGCAACTAGTACCCATTAAACCTGCAAACCAAACCATTCTTGAAAAAATATTTTTCACAACATAAAGCTTCCTCATCCATAGGAACATTGCGGGAAGAAATTTACTGTACCAGCATAAGACCAAAACCAAATTTCATCAAAGAGCTGCACGAAATCGAAGAAGAGCTAGTTTGATAGGCGACCATACCTGCAAAAGAAACAATTTTTTTCACCAAGTCACAAGGATTCACCAGTGAGAAATCTTCATAAAATCCATGCAAACAAAGCAAATATTGAATGACTAGGGTGAAGCCATAACTTCCACATGGGTTTCCAGAGCTCCTTCCATCTCTCCTATTTTTTTATTATATCTATATTCAAAAAGTGTATTTTTTTGTCAAAATTTTAAAATTATTTATATTTTATTAAGAATTATTTGATGTATATTGAAATATTAATTAATGATACATAAATATAAAGAAATCATAGCTTCAAAATATTGACCTTTTTTCTTTTTTAGCTTTGAAAAAATTTGAAAATTTCGTTCCAAAAAATTTTGGAAAGGAAAATAACAAAAACAAAAACTTGAAAAACACTTAAAAAACAAACATCTTAGGAAAGAAAACAAAGTAGAAGAAAAATAATAAAAAATTTAAGGAATTTATCCATATTTAATGCATAAGAAAAATTAAAGTGTCAAAAATAAGCTGCCCCAAAAAAGGGGTTGATGCTGCATCAACACTTACAAAATCAACATGAAAACCACTAACATTTTTTTTTCTTTCCATTTTTAATACGTTAGAAAATTTAAAGTGTCAAAAACACGCTAAAAAAAGGTTGGTGCTACATCAACACTTTTCAAAATTGCCATGAAAATCGAGATTTGTTGCGACCTCTAATAAAATGAGAAATTTGTATAGTTCTCCTTAAGTTAATAACTTTGTTTAAAGAGTAAAACACCTCAACAATTAGATCTGATACTAATGATTCATACTAGACACGTTATTGATAGTTTCCAATTCCATCTTAAAATGAAATAGGAAAGTTATCAATGAAAGGGAGATCAACATTACTCCAACTCCTTATCATTCTATACAATGTGTACTATTAACAAACATTATCCATACCCTAGTGGAAATATATTTATCTTTAGGTTGCATCATTTTTGGTGCTTTAAGAGAAGGATATTGACCTAGTTAATTTAATTGAGAGTAAGGACAAAATTTCCCATGTCGTATACTTGGTAGATTTTGTTGGATTAATTATGGTTTATAGAAAATTGGTTATCTAAATGATATTTGATATTCTCTTTAAAAATGGCATTTTTTCATAAGCCATAGCTAGCTATATTGCTCCTCCCAACTTAGCTCCCTATGACCCATTGACCCAAAAAATTGTCTAGGCCTATGGAGATAGAAACTTCATTGGAAAAGTTCTAAATAAGTTTTTCAACACTCTTTCTTCTATATCGAATGCTTAGTCATGTATTCCTCCCCACACACTTTATTTTTCACATTTAACTGCCACATATTTCTCTTTTGCACACCACCTTTGCACACCCACTTTCACATACCATACCTCTGCATATACTCATGGGCCTACACAACATGATAATTTGCACAATTAACTCATCCACACTTGGCGTCCATACTTAACATTAATTTTAGATATCACATGTTAGAAAGTCACTCACCACCTTTACTCTCCTGTTCCTCCTTTTGCTTGTTTATAGGTCACTTAAAGGATCAATACAAAAAATTATCTCCAGGTAAAGGCGACATGATGGAAGTCATACTTCAGGATTTTCTCTCCATAACCCCTCATAATGCATGATAATAAGGTAGTAAATTCTACTTATTATTTTGCTTCGTCCAACAAAATGGCATGAGATGAGATGATATATTAGTAATTTCATCAAATAACGAGGATTTAATAGCTAAGACTCATTAAATGGATTTATTGATCAAATCATATATTGATCAGCAGAACAAACAAATGGCTGCTAGAAGGAAGAAAGAGTCAGTTTACAATGACACGTTCAATTCGTTCGCTCACTTAGAAAAAAAATTTCATTAGTGAATTGCGTATCAGTGGTATTCGAACTTGGCCCTAGATGAGAAGATAAATGAAAACATTTGAATCCCTAGAGTAGAAAATGTTGCATATGTCCCTAAACTTTCAATTTCAAAGAAATAGTTTATTTAAGTGCACAACATTTTGAACCAAAATCTAGAATTATCAAACTTGGAGTGAATATGAACACAATCACTCTAACTCCAAAGCATTCAGAAAGCTCCTCAAGCTACTGAAACCCACGAAGTTACTTAAGTTATCATAAGCTAATACTTTCTTTAACTCTCAAGCAGGTAGAATGAACATTATTCATGAGTTCATGCTGTCTTCTTACAAGTTAAACCTAATATTTCTTTCCTAGATATTTCAATATTTGTCAATCCCTTTAGATATTTCTCTTGGACTTTTTTTTTGGAATAATGGGACAAGAAAATAATTCGAATGTCCCTAAGTTAGTTCTTTATGCATTATATTATTCCTTCAAAATAGACGCTCTTTTCAATTGGGCAAACCTCTTTTCTAGTGAATTTTCCTTCCATCTAACCAATCATTGCAAAAATCACAATTTTTTTCATGAAAACCTATTTTTCCATATCCATGGTCTCGTATCATACAATCCATGGTGTGCCCCATAAGAATAATTTGAATCTAGAATTAGAATTGACACAATTATGGTACTCGTTGTTATGGAAGAATAAGGCGCCATTTCATTTTTGTTAGGTGCAAGCTCTTTTGTTATAAAAGTTAATTATTTGGTGACTATGTGAGAACACAACATACTCTCAAATGAATTACATGATTTCCTTTGAGGAAAAGGGATACATGAAGAAAGGGAAGACAATCTAGTTCACATCTACAGTTTCCAGGAGAAATCCATGTTGCTTCCAAAGTTTGTATTGGATAGGTATTTCATTGCTAAAGTAAGTAGGCAATATCATTCATGATTAACTCTTTTTGAAAGAAAGAGAAAAAAGAAATTTATTTCTTTTCCTTTTACCATGGGAGAAGTAACTATGAGAAACATGGCTCACCTAGTGGAAATTTGAATTTTATTAAATCTTTTAAATTTAACTGAAACAAAGGAAATTCAAGGATTTGACCTAGAGGGTATTTTTTCAAGGCACGTCACCATAGTTAGATATGGAAAATTATTTAAGAGAAATTTCTGAAGAAAGTGGAGAAAATCATATAGACCCATTAAGAGAAAAAGAAACACCTACTCCTATTGAAGAAGTTATGGAAGAAACCAATGTTACCGTGGGAAGAAAAAACAAATAAAAGAGGTAGAAAGCATACAAAATTTTTTCCAACTTCAACACCTCAGGCTCACTTGAGTTCTTCATTATGTCGCAGAAGGAAAGGCACCAATGTGGCTAGAAGAAGGAGTAATGATAGGCCCTATGGTGGAGGAGACAAAGATTAACCACCTCCCAATGTGATATTATAAATATCATGTTGACTCATATATGAGTCAACCTTATAAAAATGTGCATTCCGTTGCACCCTAACTCTCTTCCAGAAAATTTGAAAAAAAAAAAAGTTCAAGTAGGTAGGGTCCCCAGGAGAAATAAGGATATAAATTCTCTTAGATTTATTTAAATTTCATGATTATGGATGTTAACATATGCAGTGATTCATGATACTCATTACAGACATTTGTTGAAATGAAACTCATGTTTTGATATGTTGGTTTATTGTTGATTTCATTTGAAAGATTCACTCAATTGACGCATGGGAAAAATTATCTCAACACCCCCCCTTTACATGTTATGAATGCACACAAGTATTTTGCTTTGGTATATTAACTCTTGACACATCTCACCTTGTCATGCTTTATTTCTTTGCTTACCTATGTTAAAATGTTATATGTATGAAGCAACTTAGATTGAATGATATGATGTGTTTATATTACCTGATATGAGTCTTACTTCGTTGTTATCGTCAAGCCATGACAATTCTGGAAAAGGTTTGAGGCATAAATATTATCAAGACACAATAATGTTCATTTGCTAAAGATTTGGGGCATAAACATGGTTTTTGGCATAGTAAGTTACCACATGGTAAAAGATTCAATTAGCATAATGTTTTGGGTGACAAAATGTTTTGGTTGGCATATGTTATATATGTTGAAACACCATTTTAATGTTAGATCTCACATTGTGGCATGGTGGTACGTGAACTTGAAATATGGTATGACACTGGTAAACTTTTTACAATAAATATTTTGGGTGATTAATGAGATGCATCCCAAGGCATGTCCCACTTACCATGGGTGTCTAGCCTTGAAGATAGGATTTCGACCCACTCCAAAATTCATTCTTTTGTTTGAGATTCTCTTTCACTTGGTTGATTTACCCTATATCCCAATTCAAACACTAATTTATAAGAAGAACACACCGCGAGAGCTTGTGGTTACAATATCAATAACAATTTTGAGTCCCTAAACTAACAATATAAATCTTCATTCGTATAGGTATGCCAATTTTCAAGGAACTCCACTTGCATGGCTAGCTGATTGAATCATTTAATTACATGGCTATGTCTATGTATCAATTCTGGGTTAATTCCCTCACTTTGTTTTCATTTTTCTTTCTCATTTCCCTCTCCAATGCTTTGTTAGACCACTCATAATTTTTGTGCACTTTTTTAAAGAAAAGAATGTAAAGTTTATACATCCCAAAAGGGTGACCTCGTGGCATTATCCATTAAAAATGATACATGTGACATCCCTTCCAAGTCCATAACGCACCCTTTTTTATTTTACCTTTTACTTTTGAGAAATATGAATATGTCATTGAATCCCAACCCTTGAGTCTATACCACATATCCACTCCCTTATTGAATGCTTCATCTTTCTGTGAAAAATTCCATATACCCCAATCCCTGTTTCATCTCATCTCTTTGTTTCAACCTACAATCCATTTGTAAATGTTGCATAGATAAAAATTTATAATACACCCACGGTGCTGAATATATCACTATTGGGTTTTCTTGCGGGTCAAATTTCAACGACTCTACATAAGTTATGGGTTTAAAGAGCTTTGTTTCATAATGAAGCGACTCATATGGCATGTTTCAGCCATCCTTTGGCTCCTCTCTACCATGAATTTCATTATGTATATTAAAGTCTGCGTTTGTTGCATGAGGGTTTTCTTCTTGAAGACAAAACAAATTGCATGGGCAAGAAACTTACCCTATGAACTACCATGCACATAATTTTCTTTATTATGCCACCCCATTATCAAATATACCAATTGATTAGATTAAATATACATGAAATAAATTGACATAGTTTCTTTATTCAACACATTGTATTTTGAATATTCAAGCCTTTGGCTCGAATGCACCAACCAATACAAATATTTGAATGAAGTTGTCTTACAACTTGTGGCTGTAACATTGTCTCATTGTCGTTTACTGTTTGAATACTCCCCTGTGGATTTATAGTTATATTTATTGAGCACATGAAAGGAGCTTGGAAATTCCATCTTACAATTTCAGAAATGTTATAAAATTAAGTGGACTATATACAATTTTTTCTACTCAGCTGCATGTTGTTGCCTCAGAAATCATAATCGTACATTCCTCTCCATCTCATGCCACCATGTATCACTTTTTTTATGCCCCATTATTACAAAATTAAAGATTTCTTATTAAAGGATGGAACATTGGTAAGTTATAGGTCTTTTTCACCCATAATCATGTCTTGAGATTACAACAACCCATTCACTCATGCAACCTGGTTACAATCGTCATATTTGTTTTTACTGTTCACATGCAAATTATAACAGTGACTTTAAAGTTATATATTCTTTGTAGTTGTTCATGTACTATTGCAATCTTTTTAACTATATCTTTCATGTACATACAAATAACAATCAATAAATCAATCCATCTTGATGCCTGCGCATGAGCAATACACACTTGTTACAATTTTTTATGTGTGTTTCAAGCACTCGAGTTGTTACATTAGGTAAAAGCTATGTAAGTGGTTGTTTAATTTATTTAGTTATCATGATATTTGAGATATATTATATCATGCCAATATATTAAATTCTCTACCATATATGAGTTTCTTCGAAAGGGGTTCCAAAGGGAACAAGAGGGGATAAGGAAGGGAGCAAGAAGGGATAAAGAAGGGAACAAGAGGGGATAAGGAAGAAGAACACGTGTCATGGCATAATAAAAAAAACAAAAGAATAACTTTTTTCTATTCATTTTGATGCTAAATCAGATGATTTCAACTAGTTGAATCAAACTATCCACCTATACCTAGGAATAATTCCCTCTACTACTCATGTGTCACATAATTCTCTTCAGTCACATCAAAACATCATTTAGATTCCCGAGCCTCATCCACTCCCAAAGAAACAAAACAAACTCCATAATGGATGAGAGTGTAATCCTATCAGACCAACCTGTAGGATTTCTAATTGGCCATCTACTTCCCGTCATAAAATTCCACCACTTGGCATTGTCCGTCAAATTCCATATACTATGTGACATGCTAGCATTCTCCTACACAACAACCTTTGATATTTCCTACATAAACAGAAATATGAAATCTACATATGAATATCTTATATGTGCTCTCTTCCACTGTACCCACCTCAACCCATTCTTGCACCTAACACTCTCAAAATTAATGATGAAGGAAGAATATAAATCTCCTTCCTAGACTTGCATCTTGAGGTACATGAAGGAAATATGAGTGCTAAGAAGAAACATGTCATGGGTTCATATATGCATCTAGAGTTATCTTGATTATGACTTTACTTTGGTTTTATATTTATTTTCTTTTCAAAATTCGGCACAAACATATATTATGGAAGCAGTCTCATTTCTTTTTATGTATCTTTTTGAATATGAACATATGGGAGGCACGAGGATGATTTCATGCATGCATTTTTAATAATAATTATTTATTTATTTATTTATTTTATGCTTTATGTTCATGTTGTTATAGCCTAAATCTACCTCAGGCTGAAGGAAGGTAGGTCTAGGGTAACATCAAACCACGCTTAACCTAGTAGCTAGCCCTACCAGGTCGGGAGAGGGCTCTCTCCTTGTCAATCTCAAAGAAAATATGGCAATTAAGGCTTGAGATAAGTGATATGAATACTAATTTTAGGCTAGGATGTTTTCTCATAATATTTTGTTCGATTTTAATGGTTGGTTGCTGGATCAGATGAGGAGGGCAGCTTTGGGTCCGGGAAATCAACTTAGATTTGCAGAGGTTTTTGTGGGGCGAGGTAGGCAAGTGTTTTAGCAATTTTAAATGAATGTGATGGTGAGTCTAAAGCCTGGCGAGGAGTTGGAGAGGACATGCAAGTTTCATTAGTCCTATTCAAACAACAGAAAACATTTAAAACTAAATAAAACCCTAAGGCAGAGCACTGAACATCAATGGATTCCACCCTTTAATCTTAATTCATTTAGTTATGCATAAAAAGATAGAGGATGACACACATACACATAAGATAAATTAAATAACAGAGGAGAAAACAATGATAATTCACATTACTACAAGAATCCCACAAAATGCTACAAAACCCTGGTTCATTTCCTTGCCAAACTGCAAACGTGATTTACAATAGTGATCAATGCATCCACACGAGTCCAACCTTGACAAATGACTAAAAAAGTACAAGATATAGGCATCAAACCACCTATGCTAGCCATCAGGGGTCGAATCCATGAGTCAAGGAGCTATTTTAACAAGATCTAAACTAGGAACTGAAAAATAGGCAGTGGAATAGCCTGCCTCTAAAACTATGGAAACTGATTCATTCATCCTCAAACCAACTCTAATTGATGTATCTACCCCCTTAAGTCATTTTTTTTTATCATTTTTACATAATAGTACATCATATTACATCATATTAAATCATCAATTTACCAAATAGAGAAGAAAAAGTCAAACTGGCAGCAAACTAGGTGAAATTCTGAGTTTTTAGGAAAAATTGGCAAAATTTTGCCTAATGCGCAACGCCCTGAGCCTAATGCACAACGCCAATTCAAGCCCGAGTTTAAAGGCCATCCACTTCACCAAATCAGGCCCAAGATAGCTTGTTGGAAATCTCTACTTGTCTACTTTCTAGGACAACTGAAATTTTTGTATTTGGAGTCCATTTTCCCCTTCCAAAATCATTTCTCCCAATACTGGTTCCCGTGGGTCCAAAAAGTGGCAGAGAGGGCATTTTTAAGGTGTTTTTTTCCCTTTAGGTGACCCAGATCCCCTCCAAAACTTATGAAACTTTCTGGGTTTCATTATTTTTCCATGAGGAATCCAAACATGTAAGACTTTTTGCCAAATTCCTAGCCAATTCAATGCGCAGTGCCAGTGGCGCTGCGCATCAGCTAAAAATTCCTGTGTTTTGCATTTAAAAATTGTGAAATGACAATTTTTTCTCAAAATTGCTTCAAATTTGGAAAGAGGCAAGCTTGCTAATTACTTTGCTAAGCCAAGGAAGCTTCAACGAAAATTTTAAGTTTGTCTTGTTCCTTTTTTGCTTTTAAGGCTCTCTTTAACTTAGCTTTATAGGCCATTTATCCCTGTCTTGCAAATTTTATTCTGAGCTAAGTAATGATAAGCCATGTAGTGCAACATTTTCTTCTCTTTGTTAGCCTTATGAAGCAGTTTCTCAAGGTGGATATTCATTCTTTCCAACCAAGATTCTCGGTCAACCTCAATTTCTTGCTCAAGTGATGTCATCTTGATTTTTCTTCTTTTTGCCACTTGCCGGTTTTCCCTAATTGTTTGCAGCTCCATAATTGCTTGTTTTTCCTATAGTTTCTTGTTCTCTTGCTCAAGAAAACTAATGATCCATTTGGCCCTCTCAAGGTCAAGTGATAAGGCTTGAATTTCAACCTCCTTTTCTTTGATGATCACATCCTTGAGTCTTGAGCTTTGAGAGCCCAAATTAGTGTCATCTTCCTCAACCAAAACAAAATCCTTGTCCTGCCCTTTAGAAGGCCCTTCATCATGCATTTGTTGCTTTCCTTTGTCTTTGTACTGTACCTTTTCAGCGGAAGAAGAAGGTAGAGCCCCTTTCACCCTAGGTGAAGATAGCATTTGCCTGTGATCCGGTGAAGAGAACGAGACCCCTTCCACCCCTGGTGGAGATAATACTCATTTGGAAGCTGCAAAAAGCCTCCTAATGCCTTTCTCATAAGTTATAAACACATGAATGTGAGCTTCTTTAGTTTTTCTTTCAGGCTCTTTTTGTTGCCCAGAAGGTTCACCTTCCTCTTAAGGATCTCAAAAAATTTGAGGCCCCTTGAAACTTTCATGGGCAATGAAAGTTTCCTATGACACTCCCAATTGAGTGAGCTGATGCACAACAATAATTTTGATGACAGCAAAGTGATAAATACTATTGAGCCGCTGTGGGTATGGTTTTCTTTTTGCAATCACAATCGTCCTCTCTATGTTTTTGCATATGCAATATGGAATACTCATCATTCTGGCCCTGGTGAAGTGCATAAGTAATCTGATATGGTAGGCATAGAGTCTGGAGAACCTACCCTCACATGTGAAGTATTTGATGATCAGTTTCATGAGTGGAACATACCAGTCCTCCAAGAACTTGAAAGGAAACACCCTGCTCAGTTTACCATGATATTTGGCTTTAATATATGGTTCATAATTGTTGGAAATACTGAGGGGGGGGGGGAGCGAATCAATATTTATTACTTTTTGTTCTAGTGATTTCCAAAAGCATATATAGATATGTATATGTATACACAGAACACAGAGATCAATAATCAGAATAAATGCTTTTATTAAAACTCAAGACAATGCAATGAAATAAATACAATATAAGTATAAATCTAATTGTGAATTAGTTGCCAAGCTCCAACTTGGACTTCAATGAGGCTCCAACCTCCAGAGCACCAACTTTGTTTTGCAATGGTTTTGCACTTAGGAGCACCTACCCCCAATGACTTCAGTCCTGTTCAATTCTGAGGCTCCAACCTCTTGGGCTCCAACCCAACTTTGGTATACACTGGTATGCTGCTGCACTCTATTAAGCTTCTGCTGCTTTTGCTACCCCTTTTGCCTCTACTACTTCCACTATCTCATACTCAGGGTATTCAACACAACAAACACACCTCACGTTCTCTGTTTTTTTGTTTGTTTTTATACATTCTCATGCCTTTGTCCATTCATTTCCGCTTGCTCGCTGGCTCTTTGGCTTCCTCCTCGCTCGCTTGGGCTTTGGCTTCCTTAACACTCGCTCGACCTTCTGGCTTCCCTTATCCATTTGCTTTAGCTTCCTATGCCACGTCATCCTTTTATCGCAATCGCCGCTTCCAGAGGTTCGCACATAACACGGTCGATTGCCGATGGCCGATTCCCCTGCTGGACGTGATATGATATAAACTGCAGTTGATATTCTCATCGGGTCCGCAACCTTATCGCAATCGGCGATCATAAGGAAAGGGCCGCTTAACACTGTGTTCCCTCTGCTCCGAATTCCCAATGTGATAATCGCTATCAGCGATCGCAATGGTCCACTTGACACTTCATGACTTCCGCCCCCGACGTGTCAGATGCAATAACAATAAACAGAAGTTAATATACCTATCGGGTCCGCAACCTTATCGCAATCGGGGGTTGCCCTTGGCAGAGGTCCGATGCGATATCGCTATCGGCGATAGTAAGTCGTATAGGGTCAGGTCCGATGCGATATCGCTATCGACGATTGCAAGTCGCATATGGTCAAGGCCTTACACACTTGTGATACCCGCTCTGAAATGCCGATGTGATAATCGCTATCGCAAATTGCAAAGGTTCAGGGCTCGACGGCTTGCGATGTAGCAATAGATGTGATAGCTGTTAATGCATATATAGATGGGTTTTTCCTTCGATAGCTCCCGATTGTGTAATGTGCTTCCTCTGATGGCTCTTTTTTGGCTCTGTTTGTTGTGGTGGCAGCTGCACGCATACTTGTTATAGTTGTTAAATGCATGCGTATAAGCTCTCCGATCGCTGTTTGCGTCCTCTGCTGCTTCGATGGATTTCCGCCCCGTTTGTTTGATTTGTCTACACCTTTATTGCTCCGATGGCTCTGCTTGTAGCTGTTACTTGGATACATATAAGTTCTCCGATGAATTATTTTCATGCCTCCATTGGCTTTGTCAGCACTTTGTGCCATTTGCTCCTCTGGTGGCTCCTCTTCTTTGGCTCTGTCTCCTTCCTTGAATATTGCCATATTGACATCAATGACAATCTGTGTCCAACAATCTCCCCATTTTTTATTGATGGCAATATTCTTCTGCTCACTCCCCCTTTGACATCAATGGCAAAGGAATGCATATGGACTCCCCCTGTCAAACTGTTCCCCTTGTCTTGCTACATCTTTATGAATGGACTTGAGTGATGATAAAGAAATAACCCCCATCTTTTAACACAGATGTTTGAATGCTTCTTGAGGAAGAGGTTTTGTGAAAATATCAGCTATCTTCTCCTTAGTACTGATATATTCCAGGACAATGTTTTGTTCATCTACTTGCTCACGGAGGAAATGATACTTGATTGGTATATGTTTGGTTCTTGAGTGCATCATTGGATTTTTGCTGAGACTGATAGCACTTGTGTTGTCACAATGGAAGGTAATTGGTTGATCTGTACATATGTCAAGATCTTTTAGAGCTTCCTTCATCCATAGTATCTGAGTACAACAGTCTGCTGCAACAATATACTCAGCTTCGATTGTGGATAATGATATGGATGACTGTTTTTTGCTGATCTAGGATACCAAACAGTCTCCTAGGAAGAATGCATTTCCACTCGTACTTTTCCGATCATCTATACTTTCGACCAATCAGCGTCGGTGTATGCAGTTACAGTCAATGTTGAGTTCTTTGGGTACCAAAGACCGAAATCAAAAGTTCCCTTCAGATATCTGAGAATTATTTTTACAACTAATAAATGGGATTGTTTGGGAGCAGATTGAAATCATCCCACCATTCCTACTGCTTTCATTATGTCTGGTCGTGTAGCTGTTAAGTATAGAAGGGCTCCAATCATTGACCTGTAATGAGTTGCATCTACTAGAGGGGAGTCATCATCTTTGCTCAATTTGCAGGTTGTGGTCATAGGTGTGCTCACGGGAGCACAATCCTCCATTCCATATTTTTTGAGCATGTCTTTTAGATATTTGGCTTTAGATATGCACAATCCTACTCTAGTTTGAGATACTTGAAGTCCAAGGAAGTGGGACAACTCTCCTATCATTGACATCTCAAACTCTTTTGCCATGCTTTGAGAAAATTCATGGCTCATTTCATCATTATTACTAGCAAAAATCAGATCATTGACATAAACAAGAGCAACTAGTAACTTCCCTTGATTTGTCTTTATGTATATATTGCTTCCAGACACTCCCTTTTCGAAACCTTGTTGTTGTAGATAGTTATCCAGTCTTGCATACCAAGCTCTAGGAGCTTGTTTCAACCCATATAAAGCCTTTTTCAATTTACAGACTAAGTCCTTTCCTGCTGTTAGATCAAAACCTTATGGCTGCTCCATGTAGACTTCCTCCTTGAGTTCCCCATTTAGAAATGCTGATTTCACGTCCATTTGATAGATTTTGAATCCTTTTGAGCAAGCAAATGCCAAGAACATTCTGATAGCTTCCATACGGGCCACTGGTGCAAATGTCTCTTCAAAGTCAACTCCTTCAATTTGTGAATAGCCTTTGCAGACAAGTATTGCCTTGTTTTTGATAACCTATCCTTCCTCATTCATTTTATTTTTGAACACCCATTTGGTTCCTATTATGTTTTTGTCCTTTGGATGAGGTACCAGCTCCCAAGTCTTGTTCTTCTCAATTTGGGACATTTCATCTTCCATGGCTTTTACCCAATGAGGATCCTTGCTTCTGCAAATGTTTCTAGTTCTGTCATAGATAGGAGGGCAATGAATTTTCTCTTGGGTGTGATTGATATCCTTCTTCAGGTCTGCACACCTTCATATTTATCTCCAATGATCTACTGTTCTGGATGATGTCTTTGGACATACTTCATCTTTGAAGGGGTATTAGGTGGTTCTCTTTCCTCTTCTTCTTCATCTTCTTCCTCATTTATTTCCTCTTCTTTAGGTTCTTCTTCTTCAATGAGAGAGTCATATTCATGTTCTTCAATTTCCCTTTCTGGAAGATCTTCATCAACCTTTACATCAATGCTTTCCACTATTTTCTTCAGTCGATAATTGTAGCACTTGTAAGCCTTGCTTCGTGTAGAGTATCCAAGAAATATCCCTTCATCAACCTGAGAATCAAACTTTTCGGGTGAGCCATCATTTATTTTTATGAAGCACTTGCTTCCAAAGATCTTGAAGTACTTCACTGAAGCAGGTCTTCCTTTCCATAGCTCATAAGGGGTTTTTTCACAATTTGGTCTTAATTGAGTTCGATTCAATGTATAGACAGCTGTCCCTACTGCTTCTCTCCAGAATTTAGGTTGTAAGTCTGCTACTAATAACATTGTTCTTGCCATTTCTTGGACTGTTCGATTTCTTCTTTCAACTACACCATTTTTTTGAGGTGTTCTAGCAGCCGAGAATTCCATTTTAATTCCATGGATATGATAGAACTCACTAAACTCGTTTGATGTGAATTCTCCTCCTCTGTCTGTTCTGAGGCACTTAATTTTTGAGTCTTTTTCATTTTCTACAAGGGCTTTTAGATTCTTAAAACACTCAAAAGTTTCAGATTTATACTTTATGAAATATATCCACATCATTCTAGTATAATCATCAACAAATAACACAAAGTACCTTTCTCCTTGGAGTGCTTGATTTCTAGTTGGCCCACACACATCAGCATGGATGATCTCCAAGGGCTTCGATGTACAGTGTTCCTTTGTCTTGTGGCTGGTTTTGGTCTGCTTTCCATGTTGACATGGACCACACACTACTTGATTTGGTTTGAACAGTCCTGGGATGTCTTGTACAACTTTGATCTTGCTGATATTAATCAGATTTTCGAAGCTTGTATGTCCAAGTCGCTTGTGCCACAACCAACTCTCATCTTTATGACTCAAGTAGAATTTATTTTCCTGAATCTTGTTCAGAATGTAAATGTTGTCTGGTGTTCTCACCCCTTTTTCCACAAGTTTCCCTGAGGCAAACTTCCTTATTTCACAATCTTTGGTGCTGAAAACAACCTTATGTCCTTGATCACAGATTTGGCTGACACTCAGAAGGTTGTGTTTGAGTCCGTCAACTAGCAGAGCATCTTGAGCTTTTCCTTTTCCATTGATCAGAGTAACTGTTCCTTTTCTCGCAATTCTGCCAGTTCTGCTTCCAAAAGACACATTCCCTTCCTTTTTGCTCAGTGAGACAAACTTCCTTCTATCTCCTATCATGTGTCTGGAGCACCCACTATCTACAAACCACTGGTTTCCATTACTTTGAGCAAATAGAGCTAGGCCACATTTGTCCATACTGGAGTTATTTCTACTCGTCTTTCTTCCTTTGAGTGGGAAGTCTTGTTCATAGTGTCCATTATTGTAGAAGAAAGAGACAATTAGATCAAATTTGGTCAAGGGATCAAATGAATTGAAGGTTTTGATTTGTCCTTGCCTTTTGGGGGTATATGAGTTGATTACTCGGTCCTTTAGTGTTGTATTTTCACTTCTGCAAGCCATACAATGTCTGGCTTGATGAGCGAAGTTTTTGCAGTGAAATCAGTGTCCAAGAAAGATGGTTTTGAAGCAACCACGGTTTGAGTCAATTTCCTTCCTGGGAATTAATCCTCCCTCATCCTTTGGATTTGCGATGGACCCTTGGTGGATTACATGTTTGTATTTGCTGTAGTGTCCATGATTCAACTCCACATTCTTCTTTGGAGTAATTCTCTCTTCATTCTTGAGATCTCGGATGCACTTTTGATAACATACTTTTTCATCTTTTGGATTGCAGGAGAGTGCATCGGCATAGCTTTTCACACTATTCTTAGTGCTTGAGGATTCTCCTTTGAAACCTATTCCAGACTTGTCATATTGAGGTTTTTGATTTTTCAGAATAGTCTCAAGTATTTGAGAGCTTTTACAACCCTTTTTAGTTTGCTCCAACTCCTTTCTCAGAGACACTATTTCGGCCTCACATTCCTCACAAGTCTCTTCCTTTTATTTAAGTTTTTCTTCCAAGAGATCTTCTCTCCTTCTTATTTCCTTGTTTTCCACTTTGAGAGAAATGATTTTGTTCCGTAGTTTCTCATTTTCTTCAATGGAGCTTATTAATAGTTCATATACACTTCCTTCCAGCCCTGAGTCATCATCATCTGTGAGTGCCATGAATAATGCTTCTTGGCTTTCATCATGGTCACTTTCCTCATTTGATTTCTTTTTGATGACCATAAACTCATCCTCATCAGACTCATCTTGCTTGGAGAAGAAGTTTTTCTTATTGAACCCTTTCTTTTTGTATGCCATTCTTTTAGAATTTCCCTCATCATCACTGTCATGTTTATGAGGACATTTTGCTGCATAATGACCTATTTTACCACATTTAAAACAGATAAGAGGATACTTGCCTTTAAGCTTAGATCCTCTCTTTATCTTTCGTACAAATTGAGCTAATTCGGATTCCACATCTGACTCATCACTACAGTCATTCCTTTCTTTCCCTTTCTTTGAATTTGAGGCCTTGAATGCTGCATCTTTGGAGCTTGGCCCACCTTTCCTCATTTCATAGTCAGTGAGAATTCCATGGAGTTCATCCATTTTGAGGGTATCTAGATCCTTTGCTTCTTCTATAGCGCTTATTTTGGAGTCAAATTTGTCTGGAAGAGACCTTAATACCTTTTGAACAATGGTACTTTCTTCCACTTTTTCGTTCAATCCTTTCAGAGAATTTACCACTTCAGCTACTCAGAGGAGTTATGCTGCAATATCTTCTTCATATTCCATCCTCAAACTTTCAAATTGTCTTCTGTGAGTTTGAAGCTTTGCCTTTTTGAATTTTGAGTCGCCATCATACAAGCCAACTAGCTTCTCCCACATTTCTTTGGCAGAGGTACAGTGCATGATTTTTGTAAGCTCAGAATCAGTGATTCCACTAGTGATGGAGTTCATGGCCTTTGCATTTGCGATGTAGGCTTTCCTATTGCCTTGGTATTTTGGAAGAGTGGAAGCCGTTTGGTATTAATTTTGACAAAAATGCCAGACTTCAGGTCCAAGGGACATTAAGTAGTAGGTCATTCTTTTCTTCTAGAAACCAAAGTTAGTGCCATCGAACAAAGGAGGTCTTCCTGATGCTTCATGATTTCTCATCATGGCTGCAGATCCTTCTTCAAGATGTTAGGCTTAGTATGAAGAACCTGCGCTCTGATACCAATTGTTGGAAATACTGAGAGGGGGGTGAATAAGTATTTATTACTTTTTGTTCTAGTGATTGCCAAAAGCATATATAAATATGTATATGTATACACAGAACACAGAGATCAATAATCAGAATAAATGCCTTTATTAAAACTCAAGACAGTGCAATGAAATAAATACAATATAAGTATAAATCTGATTGTGAATTAGTTGCCAAGCTCCAACTTGGACTTCAGTGAGGCTCCATCCTCCAGATCACCAACTCTATTTTGCAGTGGTTCTATACTTAGGAGCACGTACCCCTAATGACTTTAGTCTTGTTCAATTCTGAGGCTCCAACCTCTTGGGCTCCAACCCAACTTTGGTATACACTGGTATGCTGCTGCACTCTATACAGCTTTCGTTGCTTCTACTACCCCTTTTGCCTCTACTACTCCCACTATCTCATACTTAGGGTATTCAACACAACAACCTCACCTCACGTTCTCTGTTTTTTTTTTGTTTTTATACATTCTCATGCCTTTGTCCATTCGTTTCCGCTTGCTTGCTAGCTCTTTGGCTTCCTCCTTGCTCGCTTGAGCTTCAGCTTCCTCAACACTCGCTCGACCTTCTGGCTTCCCTTCTCCATTTGCTTTAGCTTCCTATGCCACATCATCCTTTTATCGCAATCGCCGCTTCTAGAGGTTTGCACATAACACAGTCGATTACCGATGGCTGATTCCCCTGTTGGACGCGATACTATATAAACTGCAGTTGATATTCTCGTCGAGTCCGCAACCTTATCGCAATCGGCAATCGCAAGGAAAGGGCCGCTTAACACTGTGTTCCCTCTGCTCCAAATTCCCGATGCGATAATCGCTATCGGTGATCGCAATGGTCCACTTGACACTTCATGACTTCCGCTCCCGATGCGGTAGATGCAATATAACAATAAACATAAGTTAATATACCTATCGGGTCTGCAACCTTATCATAATCGGGGGTTGCCCTTGGCGGAGGTCCGATGCAATATCGCTATCGGCGATCGCAAGTCACACAGGGTTAGGTCCTATGCGATATCTCTATCGGCAATCGCAAGTCACATATGGTCAGGGCCTTACACACTTGTGATACCTGCTCTAAAATGCCGATACGATAATCGCTATCGTAAATCGCAAAGGTTCAGGGCTCGACGACTTGCGATGTAGCAACGGATGCGATAGCTGTTAATGCCTATAAAGATGGGTTTTTCCTCCGATAGCTCCCGATTGTGTAATATGCTTCCTTTGATGGCTATGTTTGCTGTGGTGGCAGTTGCACGCATACATGTGATAGTTGTTAAATGCATGCGTATAAGCTCTCTGATCGCTGTTGCGTCCTCTGTTGCTTCGATGGCTTTCTGCGTCGTCTGTTTGCTTTGTCTACACCTCTGTTGCTCTGATGGCTCTACTTGTAGCTGTTACCTGCATACATATAAGTTCTCCGATGACTTATTTGCATGCCTCCATTGGCTTTGTCAGCTCTTTGTGCCGTTTTCTCCTCTAGTGGCTCCTCTTCTTTGGCTCTGTCTCCTTCCTTGAATATTGCCATATTGACATCAATGACAATCTGTGTCCAACAATAATGTTGCTTGTTAATATTCTGCCTTTTGTTCCACGTTTCCCCTACATTTGGCATTCTAGTGGCTTCTGCAATAATAGCTGGTGAAAGAGTGAGATTGATCCCAGCAAGGTGCACCACATTATTCTCCATGTTTATGACAAATTCCCTTGCTAACTCATGATGGTATTTAACCCTCTCAACCATCTAACAAAACTCAAAGCAAGATTGGTATCTGAAACAAGTGGTAGCAAGGGGGAAAGCAAGGAGTTCTGTCATGCTTATAGGTTCCTCTCTGATAATTTTTCCACCCTTATGAGGTCTCCTAGGCTGTACATTTCTTTCTCTTGAGCTGTCACTTAGTGTTTCTTCTTCATAATTTGATTCACTGCTTCTTGTCATGGTGCTTGGTGCTTGTCTAAGGGAAATGATGTGATGATAATATGGTGGAAAATGGCAATGAGGGAGGACAAGGGAGATGAGTATGAAGGGATTTTACTAATGGGAAATGGAGTTGGGGAATGAAGGGATAGGTTTTGGGAAACTAGGATTTTGTGAGGGATTTAGGGTTTGATGAAGGGAATGAATTTTCTTAGGGGAGTGGGATATGGAAAATGGGATTAATATATTGATTTAGGGCAATGAAAGATAGAAAAGGAGAAAATAAGGTTGGTTTTGGTTATGGAGTGAAAGTTGTATAATGAAATGGAAAATGATGAAGACAAGCTAGGGTTTAATTTTTAAAATGCAAAACTTATGAGGAAAACATGTAGAAGATCAAATTCAGCTCAAATGGAATGAGGACTTACTTGTAGAAGATAAATGCAGCATTTTTTAGGTTTATTGGGTGATTTGGAATGTTTTGGAAACTTCTTGACTGATGCGCAGCGCACTGGGCCCAATGCACAGTGCCCTTGTAAATTTACACTGGCAGAAACCCGTTGATGCGCAACGCCAGTCTGATGCACAGCGCCAGGCAAATTTGCTAGGAAAATAGGGTTTTCACCTCCCTTTGCTCAATTTGCCTTTAAATTGTGATTTTCTCTCCTTAAGGATGCCTTGTGCAATGAAATAGATAACTAACATGTTTTCACTTTATATATGGATGCCTTTTAATTTTTCCTTATCTCAAACCCACTTTTATAATGTCAAAGTCACTTTTGCTCATAAACTCTGTTTTTCATTTGAATTGACTTTTCTTGATCACTTGATGAACTAATGCATTGATGCTTTTGTTTCTTTTTGTAGTGGATGGAGTTGGCAAGGTGACCAAGGGAAGTAGCTATGAGTTATTACATATAGAAAACACTTTAAATTACATAAAATTTGTACATAGAAATAATAAAACTTTGTTTTCACCTCAAAACAGAGTTTTGAGGTAGAAACCTTTTATTGAGCATATAGTCAGTGAATTTTTGATCTTATGAACTTACAAAATCTCCTCATGTGCTTGCTGACCTTTTATTGAGTTTTGGATGACCATGGTGGCAAACCCTATACCTAGTGAGACTAAAACCCTAAAACTGATTTTGGTAAATGGAATGAAACAAAATGACAGTAAATGACCTAAACATGTGAAAACAGGTCGGCAGGTAAATGCCATGAGGGAAATTGAAAATGAACTACTACCATCAGTTGATCCATGACCTAATGGAATGTAGCTGATCGGATGGAACACCTAATATGCATGCAAAAAGAGAAATTTGATCACTGATGGAGGGATGAAGATAATGACACTAACATTGGCTCCAATGGAGATGGTAGCTCCTAGGAGGTACCAAGAACCATATATCTCTGGAAAAGTAGATAGGTGCCTTCATCCATTGGGCAAGATGGAGTCAATAACTTTAGAAAACTAAAACAAATATCTTGACTCAAAACTAACTCAACTGTGACTCAAACAACTGACACTAAATAACCAAACATAGAAGCCAAACATTCAGTTTTATAGCCTTCACTTTGGGCCCCAAACTGAATGAATTATGACAGTACAAACTTTGCAATGAAAGAAATAAAATGGTATGTACAATGAAAAAATGTGACAACAGAAAAATTCTCAAAGATAATACCCTTTCAGAAGCTGACCATTGACCAACCCTCCTGGACAATCTTCCCCTCTCATTTCTTTGAGTAGAAAAGCAATTTGACCTTGAAATGCAACAATTCTATATGGTCCCTTCCACATGTTCTCAAACTTGCCATGTTTGCATTTATCCTCGTTTCTAGTATCCCACTTTAGCACTATGTCTTCAATCTAAAATTTGTCCGCCTTTGCCTTTCGATCATAAATCTTCTTAATTCTCTCTTGCAGCCTGAAGATATTCTGAAAAAATCCCTCTTTCGTCTGCTGTAAATGGATCATTTGGCTTATCCTCTACTGAAAATGATCTTCCTCGCTGCTAGCTTCCTGTAGAAGTTTAACAACCGGGACTGCAAGAGATGTCAAAAACACCATCTCAATACCATATACAATCTCAAACAGAGACATGCTGATTGACTTCTTTTGACTTACTCTATCCGCCCATAGTGCATTAACCAATTTTTTATGCTACATCTTCTTATTGGTTTCCAACAAATTTTTAATGATGTTGACCAATGATTTGTTTGAAGATTCAGCCAATCTGTTACCTTGCGGATAATATGCAGTAGAATGTCCCAAGGTAATTTTGTATTTTCTACAAAATTCAATCATATTTTTGGACTTGAAAGATGCTGTGTTATTTGTAATCAGCTTGTTAGGACAACCAAAAGGTGACAAAATATTATTTTCAAGAAATTGAATTATTACCGAGTCTATAGCCTGTCGATTTGGGATCGACTCAATCCACTTTGTGAAATAATATGTTGCTGTTAAGATCCACTTGTGTTGTGCTGAAGATGTGGGATGAATCTCTCCAATAAAATCTAGGCCCCATTGCTGAAACGGTGCACTAGCTTCGACTGGCTTAAGAGGTAGAGGCTGCAACTTTCTCCTTCCCTGAAAAATCTAGCATTCATGACAGCTTGTGATAATTTTATAAACATTAGCAAAGAGGGTAGGCCAATAGTACCCTGCTCTCAAAATTTTGTTAGTCGTCAATCTTCCAAAATAAGTGACCTCCACAGTCTCCCTTATGAAAATCATTCATGACCTGTTTTGCTTCCTCTTCAACCAAACAATTCAGCAAAATGCCTTCGAGATCTTTCCAATAAAGTGCATTGTTCAAAATAAAAAATCTAGCAACCTTCAGTTTCATAGTTCTACCTTTTTTTTTAGCCATCCCTGGTGGCGGTGAAAGGTGCTAAAGCACATATACAATATCTGAATACCAAGGAGAATGGAGAAAAATTTCAGATACTTGAATCATCGAACTACCTTCATCTTCTTTAGACATGGCTGCAATCAGGTTTATGTCCAATGCATGTAAATTAGACTCTGCCACCAATTTTGCTAGACCCTGCCCCTTGATTAGCTTTTTGGGCATTATCTCCAAGTCATTTTCTAGCAATGCTATGATCCATTTGCCTCGCCTCCCTTCTGGATCTGTTTGTACCAAAACATCTTTGACGAATGAGTTAGGGACATAAGAAAGAATATGAGAGTGCATAATATATACCTGGAAATATTTCAAAGCTTTCACCAAGGCAAGAGCTTTCTTCTCAATAATGTTATATTTTAAGGCTGCATCTCTTATTGTCCTGCTAAAAAAGGCAATTGGCTTTTCAAGCTGATCTCTTTTCTGCATTAGAATTGCTGCCATAGTATGTTCAGAAGCGAATGAAAATAATATGAAATCCTGTGAATAATCTTGACTGATTAAAATCAGAGCTGAAGAAAGAGCAAACTTTACCAGGTTGAAAGACTTCATGGCTTCTTCGGTTCACTTGACCACACTATCCTTCTTCAACATATTTGTAATTTCCCTCAAGTGTTTAGCTAAATTAGACACAAAACGACGTAAGAAGTTCATCTTACCGTTAAATTCTTGGATCTCTTTCTTATTACAAGGAGAATCATTTTTCTGAATAGTTTCCACTCTAGCAGGATCGATGTGGATGCCTTCTTTTCATATTATGTGACTGAGAAGCTTCCCCTCGTCCATGGAAAACAAGCTCTTTTTGGGATTGAGTGATATTCCATATTTTCTGCAACGTTGAAAAATAATTTTCAGATGGTAAAGATGATCCTCATCTGAATTTGAAAAGACAGTCAAATCATCAAGATACACTACTAAAAACACATCTTTTTCATTTGCGAAGGCAATGTCCATGGCCCGTTGGAATGTTGCTCCAACATTCTTTAAACCGAATGGCATCTTGGTGTAGTGGAATGTCCCCCACGGAGTGGTGAACGCTGTCATGTCCTTGTCATCTTCATGAACCAAAATTTTATTGTAGCCAGAATAGACATCGAGTAGCAACATACGAGATGCCCCAACTACTCTTTGGAGTATGTGGTCCATTTTCGGCAACGGGTAATTATCTTTCAATGACACCTTATTCAAAATTTTGAAATCTATGCACAATCTAATCTCACCCGTCTTCTTCCGCACGGGTACCAAATTGGAGAAACAATCTAAAAATTTGATCAGAATGATTATACCAGCCTTGTACAATCGATTCACCTCTTTTTCTATTGATGGAAACAACTTCAGATTTATCTTTCTCAACTTTTGGCGAAATGGCTTCTGATTTGGCTTAATTGGAATGATATGCTGAATTATACTTTTTTCGTACTCCTTCAAATCTGTATAATCCCATGCAAATACATTAGAAAATGAAGACAATAAACTAATGTATTTAGCTTTTACCTGAGGAGGTAATGCCTTTGATAACTTCACCATCTTTGGATTTTCTGCTGTTCCGATATTCACATCTTCAACTCCCTTCTTGGTTGGCACTAAGCTTGGTTTCTGAGCTACATCATATTGATCAAATAATTCCTCTAAAGGTATAAGGCCTTTAGGGATGGCATTGTCTTTCAACTGTAAGACTTCCATCTGATTTACCTCTATTTTTGGTTCACCATCATCTCGCTCACCATCTATAGAAGTGTCTTTATATTTGCCTTCATTTTGCAGAAAATCTTCAATTTCTTTGTCATCTTGAAACACCTGCCAATATCTTAGATTATTAGGGAGAGCTGGGCGATGTTTCACATGAATTTCAAACTTATTGTTTGAATTCATTGGGATCTTTAAGTTACTTGCAGTGGCAACAAGGGAATCTGCAATAACATTTTGTGTACGAGGGACACATGTCAAAGTATGATCTAGAAAAAACCTCAAAATATCTAGAACCACATTATGGTAAGCCCGCATTTGAGGATGTTTGGCTTGGTATTCACCCTTGACTTGTTTGATTACTAATTCGGAGTCACCATAAACTAAAATTCTCTTTGCATTCAACTTCTTGAGGATTTTCAAGCCTGCAATCAGTGCCTCATACTCGACTTCGTTATTGGAACAATCAAAAGCCAATTTATATGAACAAACTCTTACATTACTCGAGACTTTATTTGGTAGGAAAACAGGGCTACATATCCAAATACCAATTCATGCACCATCCTTACCTACTGCTCCATCAAAATCCATACTCCACAAACCTGCCTCTTCCTTCAAGTGCTGGAATTTTGCCTGCTCTTCTACCTTTGGCTGCTGTCCATCAATTTTCTGCTGCTGGCGGAATGTAGACTGTTCAGCACTACTTTCAAGCCTTTGTCTCTCTTGATCAAGTACTGCTCTAAAATTTTTTGTTATCTATGGAATATCTTCCACTTAACCTAGTTGACTATTTACATCATTAAAACAGCTGTCAGAATAAAGAACAAAAGATTCTAAATCTGTATGTACATAATTAATCGGATGATTCAAAGGTCTCTCCTTGCTTGTGATCATATACTTCATCTTTTTCTCCCTATATAATTCTCTCAACTGACCAAACACAGGAATAGTGGCATAGGAGAAATCTAACTGCAATGTCCCTTTGAGTTTTGCACCCAACGACCTAGATAAAAGCATGCCAAATCTAGGGGTAATGTAGGCCACAATTACATCCATGAGAGAATTCTTTGCTAGAATCTGATCTAAAGTCACAACCAAATCCTTAATGAGTCCAATACATCTGACCCGACTGTAATCAAAGGAATAAAGATCATGATACTTGCGAGTGATGTCCAAACCCAATTTTTCCATAATTGCCTTTGGCATTAGGTTGTGAGATGCTCCTGAATCAAACATGGCATTGTGCAAGACAAAATCATGCAATCTAAGGCTGATGTAAAACGGGGCTACATCCCTATCCTCAGATTGGTCTTCTAAAGCTGGACCAAAAATAAGCTCGGGTTGGTCATCTTCCACATTAACCATATCAGACAGGGGATCTACATTCAAAATCTTTGACACTTGACTTTTATAACTACTATTCTTCATTAATTCAGTCAAAGGTATCGAAACTTTTAACTTAGCAATCTCTTTCTCTAAGCTAAAGGCTGCAGTTTTCTCTACCTCTTTGACTGGAGCATCCTTCTTTTCAGACTTTTCCTTTGTTGCACTTGGCTGATTTGAATTGTCATTTGTAGATTTTACTTTACTAGAAGTAGGATCTGCTAGCTCCTTTACTTTTTTTCTGAACATTTGAAGGATCATTCTTTGGTGGTGTTGCTTCCTTCCACTTTTGAATTGGATTAATTGTTACATCTCTACTCCTGAGTGAATACTGTCTTTGCTGCGCTGTGAGTGCATTCATATATCCCCTCTGATATTCATCTGATTCTTCTTCTAATACTGTTTCATTTGATAATATAGATCTTCATCTTTTTGTACATACGGGCTTTCTGAATATTCCTCATCCTGTATGATATAAATATGCAAACCATATGGTGTAAAAAAGTGATTCTCCTCTCCTATTGGATTCTCATCATCATCTGATTCCGGTCCATGCACATAGTTCTGTTGTAACGGTTTTTTGACTTGCTGCTGTGCTGTTTGGTCTTGGTCTTGCGCTCTTTACTCCCACTGTTTAATCCTAAACTGTGGCTTTTGCTGACCACAAAATTTGGATTTCTGATCTGTGTCTCGAGCTTATTTGCAATGGTTAATATATCAAACATCTTTTAAATTTTACGAAGAAAATGATCTGAGGAAGAAGCTTCTTCCTTTATGGTCACCTTCTTCTCGGTCTTTGTCCTAGCTCTCTTAGCTAGCAGATTTGCCTCCACACTCGCTGCAATTTTTTGCATATCCTCCAATGTAGCAGTTTCTCATTCTCTCAATTGGTATGCCATGGTAGGATCAAAGCCATCGGGAAATTTTATCAAAGCCAGTCCCATCGGTGGCTTGATATGAACTGGAATAGAATTATAGACAGTATTGGATCTTACACAGTAATCCTGGACTCTTTCACCAACATTCCTCTTTATGTTGTCATACTCGGAAAGAATTTGGAGTGGATTTTTCTTTACCTCCCAAAGATCCAGAAATTGTCCATGAAGAATTGCCAAATTGATAGTTCCCACGAGTAGTGCTTTGAAACATTTTCGCACTTCGCCTCCAAAACTTTGCACAAATAATCTCACAGTCACATTCGCTTCATCTATCTCATGAAGATCAAAGAATCGCTCATCCTATCAACATGCTGCTATGTTGTGATATCTTGGGTAGCGTCAAATAATGGTATTTTACTTTGGTAATTAGTAGGCATAGCATCCAAGTTCTGTGGCAATACGAGAGGTGCATATCTTGTAGCCATTGCTCGAGGTGGATTGGAAACTGGCCTTGGAGAAGACAGAGGATTTGTAATAACAATAGCAGTTGATGTGATGGGTGTATGAGGTGTCAAAGGAGGTGAAGAAATGATAGATGTTTGAGGTGTTGAAGGGGGAGAAGAGACAGCAGATCTTTGATCAGATATGATGGGCTGCACAGGAAGAGTGGGGATAAAAGGAGGTTCCATAGGAATTTCTGAACTAGACAAAACAACATATGAACCCAAAGTAGCAGAAGCAAATTCTAAGAGTTCGGGGATATTGGTAGCCACAATCGAATTTTGAAGTGAATTCAGGATGTAAGCATCATTTGATCTATTTGCTCTTTCAGTTTCAAGATATTGGACAAATTCTGGATTTAGAACAATATCACCAACTGCACTTTCAGATTTAGTTTCAAACAAAGATAGATCAAAATGTTCATTCAATGGGAGATCTTCGAGATATTGAAATACAACTAGGCAGGAATGAGATCTGAAAACCGGTATCACAAAACTTTCTTGTCGGAGAATTCCTGGAATGAGATTTGGGTTTTCCTACATAGGAGGAGGATCAGAATCAGGATTGGCCCTGGTGTATTGTCTAGAAGCCAATGTGTTGAATTGTTCCCAAAAGTCAAATGGACATTACAATCTTGTCAGCCTAGTGAATTCTAAACCTATCATCCAAAAGTCTAGAATTGTTTAATGTACTGGGGTAATATTTTTCAATTCTTCCCCAGTACGATCGCCACTATGTTAGGGCCTAATTCTACCTCAGGCTAAAGGAAGGCAGGTCTAGGGTAACATCAAACCACACTTAACCTGGTAGCTAGCCCTACCAGGTCGAGAGAGGGCTCTCTCCCTGTCAATCTCAAAGAAGATATGGAAAGTAAGGCTTGAGATGACTGATATGAGTACTAATTTTAGGTTAGGTATGTTTGCTCAGAGGATTTTGTTTGATTTTAATGGTTGGTTGCTGGATCAGATGAGTAGGGCAGCTTTGGATATGGGAAATCAACTCAGATTTGCAGAGGTTTCTGTGGGGCAAGATAGGCAAGTGTTTTTGCACTTTGAAATGAATGTGATGGTGAGTATAAATACCGGTGAGGATTTGGGGACGGAATGAAAGTTTCACGAGTCCTCTTCAAATAGCAGAAAGCATTTAAAACTAAATAAAACCCCAAGGCAGAGCACTTAACATCAATGGATTCCACCCTTAATCTTGATTCATTTAGTTATGCAGAAAAAGATAGACGATGGCACACATACACATAAGATAAATTAAACAACAGAGGAGAAAACAATGCTAATTCACATTACCACAAGAATCCCACAAAATGTTGTAAAACCCTGGTTCATTTCCTTACCAAACTGCAAAAGTGATTTACAATAGTGCTCAATGCATCCACAAGAGTCCAACCTTGAAAAATGACTAAGAAAGTACAAGATATAGGCATCAAACCACCTATGATAGCCATCAAGGGTCGAATCCATGAGTCAAGGAGCTATTTCAACAAGATCTAAACTAGGAACTGAAAAATAGGCAGTGGAACAACTTGCCTCTAAAACTATGGAAACTAATTCATTCATCCTCAAACCAACTGTAACTGATATATCTACGCCCTCAAGTCATTTTTTATCACTTTTAAATCAAAGTACATTATATTACATCATATTACATCATCAATTTACCAAAGAGAGAAGAAAAAGTCAAACTGGCAGTAAACTAGGCGAAATTCTGAGTTTTTAGGCAAAATTGACAAAATTTTCCTGATGTGTAGCGCCCTGAGCTTGATGCGCAACGCCACTTCAAGGCTGAGGTTGAAGGCCTTCCACTTCACCAAATCAGGCCCAAGATAGCTTGTTGGAAATCTCTACCTGTCTACTTTCTAGGAAAACTATCATTTTTGGCTTTGGGGTCTATTTGCCCCTTCAAAAAACCTTTCTCCCAATATTGGTTCCTGTGGGTCCAAAAAGTGGCAGAGAGGGCATTTTTAAGGTGTTTTCTGCCCTTTAGGTGACCCAGATCTCCTCCAAAACTTATGAAAATTTCTGGGTTTCATTATTTTTCCATGAGGAATCCAAAAATGTAAGCCTTTTTGCAAAATTCTTAGCCAACTCAATGCGCGTCACCGGTGGCGTTGTGCATCAGCTGAAAGTTCCTGTGTTTTGCATTTAAAAATTGTGAAATGAATTTTTTTTTCTCAAAATTGCTTCAAATTTGGCAAGAGGAAAGCTTACTAATTGCTTTGTTGAGCCAAGGAAGCTTTAGCCAAAATTTTAAGTTTGTCTTGTTCCTTTTTGGCTTTCAAGGCTCTCTTTAACTTAGATTTTAGGCCATTTATCCTTGTCTTGCAAATTTTATTCCAAGCTAAGTAATGATAAGCAATGTGGCACACAATTTTCTTCTCTTTGTAGCCTTATCAAGCAGCTTCTCAAGGTGGATATTCACTCCTTCCAACCAAGATTCTTGGTTAGCCTCAATTTCTTGTTCAAGTGATGTCATCTTGATTTTTCTTCTTTTTGCCACTTGCTGGTTTTCCCTAATTGTTTACAGCTCCATAATTGCTTGTTTGTTCTCCAGTTGCTTGTTCTCTTGCTCAAGAAACTATTGATCCAATTGGGCCTCTCAAGGTCAAGTGATAAGGCTTGAATTTCAGCCTCCTTCCCTTTGATGATCACATCCTTGAGTCTTGAGATTTGAGAGCCCAAATCAGTGTCATCTTCCTCAACCAAAATAAAATCCCTGTCCTGCCCTTCAGAAGGCCCTTCATCATGCATTTGTTGTTTTCCTTTGTCTTTGTCCTGTACCTGTTTAGCTGAAGAAGAAGGCAAAGCCCCTTTCACCCCAGGTGAAGATAACATTTTCCTGTGATTCGGTGAAGAGAACGAGACCCCTTCCACCCCTGGTGGAGATAATACTTGTTTGGCAGCTGCAAAAAGCCTCCTGGTGCCTTTCTCATAAGTTATAAACGCAGGAATGTGAGTCTCTTCAGTTTTGATTTCAGGCTCTTTTTGTTGCCCGGAAGGTTCACCTTCCTCTTGAGGATCTGCAAAAATTTGAGGCCCCTTGAAACTTTCATGGAAATGAAAGTTTCCCATGACACTCCCAACTGAGTGAGCTGATGCACAACAATAATTTTGATGACAACAAAGTGATAAATACTGTTGAGTTGCTATGGGTATGGTTTTCTTTTTTCAATCACAATCATCCTCTCTATGTTTTTGTATATGAAAGATGGAATACTCATCATTTTGACCCTGGTGAAGTGCATAAGTAATCTGATATGGTAGGCATAGAGTCTGGAGAACCTACCCTCACATGTGAAGTATTTGATGATCCATTTCATGAGTGGAACATACCGGTCCTCCAAAAACTTGAAAGGAAACACCCTGCTCAGTTTACCATGATATGTGGCCTTAATATATGGTTCATAATTTTGCTTGTTGATATTCTGCCTTTTGTTCCACCATTCCCCTACATCTGGCATTCTAGTGGCTTCTGCAATAATAGCTGGTGAAAGAGTGAAATTGATCCCAGCAAGGTGCACCACATTATTCTCCATGTTTATGACAAATTTCCTTGCTAACTCATGATGGTATTTAACCCTCTCAACCATCTCACAAAACTCAAAGCAAGACTGGTATCTGAAACAAGTGGTAGCAAGGGGGAAAGCAAGGAGTTCTATCATGCTTATAGGTTCCTCTTTGATAATTTTTCCACCCTTATGAGGTCTCCTAGGCTGTACATTTCTTTCTCTTAAGCTGTCACTTAGTGTTTCTTCTTCATAATTTGATTCATTGCTTCTTGTCATGGTGCTTGGTGCTTGTATTAGGGAAGTGATGTGATGATAATATGGTGGAAAATGGTAATGAGGGAGGATAAGGGAGATGAGTATGAAGAGATTTTACTAATGGGAAATGGAGTTGGGGAATGAAGGGATAGGTTTTGGGACACTAGGGTTTTGTGAGGGAATTAGGGTTTGATGAAGGGAATGAATTTTCTTAGGGGAGTGGGATATGGAAAATTGGATTAATAGATTGATTTAGGGCAATGAAAGATAGAAAAGGAGAAAATGAGGTTGGTTTTGGTTATGGAGTGAAAGTTGTATAATGAAATTGAAAATGATGAAGACAAGCTAGGGTTTAATTTTCAAAATGCAAAACTTATTGAAAAACATGTAGAAGATCAAATTCAGCTCAAATGTAATGAGGACTTACTTGTAGAAGAGAAATGCAACATTTTTGAGGGTTATTGGGTGATTTGGAATGTTTGGCAACTTCTTGACTGATGCACAACGCACTGGGCCCAATGCACAACGCCCTCCTGATGCACAGCGCCCTTGTAAATTTACACTGGTAGAAACCCGCTGATGCGCAGCGCGAGTCTGATGTGTAGCGCACTGCCTCTGATGCGTAGCGCCAGGCAGATTTTCTAGGAAAATAGAGTTTTCACTTCCCTTTGCTCAATTTGCCTCCAAATTGCGATTTTCGCTCGTCAAGGATGTCTTGTTCAATGAAATAGATAACTAACATGTTTTCACTTTATATATGGATGCCTTTTAATTTTTCCTTATCTCAAACCCACTTTTATAATGTCAAAGTCACTTTTGCTCATAAACTCTATTTTTCATTTGAATTGACTTTTCTTGATCACTTGATGAACTAATGCATTGATGCTTTTGTTTCTTTTTGCAGTGGCTGGAGTTGGCAAGGTGACCAAGGGCAGCAGCTGGAACTTATTACATATAGAAAACACTTTAAATTACATAAATTTTTTACGTAGAAATAATAAAACTCTGTTTTCACCTCAAAACAAAGTTTTGTGGTACAAACCATTTATTGAGCATATCATTAGTGAATTTTTGATCTTTTGAACTTATAAAACCTCCTCATGTGCCTGCTAACCTTTTATTGAGTTTTGGATGACCATGGTGACAAACCCTAGGCCTAGTGAGATTGAAACCCTAAAACTGATTTTGGTAAATGGAATGAAACAAAATGACAGTAAATGACCTAAACATGTGAAAACTTGCCAACAGGTAAATGCCATGAGGGAAATTGACAATGAACCACTACCATCGGTTGATCCATGACCTAATGGAATGCAGCTGATCAGATGGGACTTCTAATATGCATGCAAAAAGAGAAATTTGATCACTGATGGAGGGATGAAGATACCGACACTAACACATGTCACATGTACGATGATGGATGAAGCATTCTAATGTGATGATAGATGATGGTTGGCGACATTGTTATGGTACTATGCTAGCATTTATATTTTATGATTGAGGGAGTCACAAAGTTATGTTTATTGATAATCAATGGATATGAGGTTAGTGGGACCCAACCTACTAAAAAATAAAAATAATATTTGAAATTTCCTTGAAATGGCCCTCCTCTCTTGAAGCTAAAAGAAACGTTTAATTAGATGAATTGAGATAAATTTAAAAGTAGTTACTTTCTAACTTACCAAAAGTGGTAACAAAAAGAGTGAGAGGTCAGAAGGAAATGGGATTGGAAAAAGTGAAGAAAGGTATGCTATAGTTTTGAGTTGTCATTTTTCTTATTATACTTCCATTTTATTAGTTAAGAAGCCTAATTATTTTGTTGACAACATAAATTTCTCGAGGAGTGACAAGGAAGGGGTGATCTAGTGCATCTTTTGCATAGTTTTGGATGTAACAATATTATTAAAGGGGTACAAGATATAAACTGTTATTATCATTTTCATGGAATTTAGTTGCCTTTATATGGACATAGAACATATTTGGCTTATAAATTCATTTATGGTCTAAAAGTTTGTAGAAATTTGAAGAAACAGTTAGCTATATACTCTTATTTTTTAAAATAGAAATCAAACTTTTTGGCCATTTTATGCTCAACACATACCTCTTTATATTTTATGTATAATTCTCAAAAACACTGAGAAAATTGTCATATTTTATTATACATGCATGGTCCTTTTTTTCCAATGATTTATGCTATTAAATATGCCTATAATTTCTATCATTTTACTATATAAAGAATAAGCCCTTTTCAAATTTTATGTTGTAAAGCAATGCTTTTGAATAACAATTTATTTTCAAAGTTTGCTTCCTTGTACAATTTTGTATTTTTGTAACATATATGAATGAAGGTGGATATGTATATAAGAAACCATACTCAATTCCCGTTATCTCACTTAGCCCTATGATATTTAAAAATGTGGCAGACGAAGCATTGAAACTTCACCGGTCAACAATTTGTTGGCATCCATACTGGGGAACAATTATTCTTTCCCTAGTGTTTTAGTGCCATTTTTGATATTATCATACCTTTTGCTATCCATCAAAGCCTCTATTATTTGTTGAATGATCAAATAATAATAACACATCCTTTGTTTGATTTTATTCTTGAAAACACCAATTCTCTTGTTGAATTTGAGCGTTCTTGGGATGTCATAGTCCAAGAGATAGAATAAGAAGAATGAAGAGAAGTCCTAGAGAGGAGAATTCCTAGCCATATCACTCATATTTAATTGGATTATGTATGATGAGCCCCATTCTTATAGAAAAATTGTAGCCAAAGTCCTGAATTTTAACTTGTAGACAAAATTGGAAGACAAGTTCATTCTTATTGCAACTCAAGATGGAATGAAATTCTATGAAGACCTTACCTACTCATAAATAAAAAATTCTCCCTCTAGAAGAATAATGGCCCTCTTCAGATCAATCCTCATTAACTACTTCATCATTTTCCAAAATTGGAAACCTTTATTCTTGTTTTAATTCTATTCAATCTACTACTAACCCTAGAAAGGTTATAAAAAAGTATAGACTGTTTCAATTTGAAGAAGATGCCAATGTCACTCCTTGGAATGCTTTATCTCCATTAAATTTGACATTGGCTAACACACCCCTTCCAAAATTAAAATATCACTTGCAAAAATTCTTAATTGATGGTACCATTATGAAAATGGAGATTTCATTTCCTTTTCTAACACCTGCCATAACATTGGTGCAAATGATAATGATACATGCATGTGATTATTTGTTAACTCCTTAGAAGGTAAATAAATAACTAATTTCTTGGAGTTTCCTCCAAAATAATTTTATACCTAAGATTAACTCTGCTATTGGTTCAAGTCCACCTATGGTCAACCTCAAATCTTCGTGGACCTACTTTGGGAGTTTAACAATGTCACTTACCCCAAGGGTGAAACCATCAAGTCTCTTAATCTTTGTTTCACCAAGTTGTACAATAATATTTTGGAAGTTATCAGTCAACATAATCAAGCAACTATGATGCGTTATTACAATGAATTACCTCATTATTTCCATAGGTTAGAAAATAGGAGCATAGATAGTATTGGATCTACTTTTCAAATATGAATCAAATACGATGAATAGTTATATAGAATTCACCTTCCTCTAGAAAAAACAAGAAATCATGCTGGCATCTCTTTCATACTCCGAATCATCTGAGACATGAGAAACCACATGATATATTTTGAAAATTTTCCTTGGTTCTCATGAGGAATACACCTCAAACTTTCCAACTATTTGCACTTCTCTCTCGTCCATGGTACAATTTCTACAAATATTAGTATGAGGAAAATACATGCGAACATAAAAAGAATGGACGAGAGATAATATTTGGTAAAATGAAGCATTCTACTATAACTATTGTAGATTAGGTAGTATATGAATATGTCATGATGGAAGAAATAAGGAGTGCTAATAGAAGAAGGAATGCTAATGTCACATGTCCAACCCCTTCTGTCACCTAGAAGGATGGGGTATATGATTTTTTTTTTCTTCTTCTTCCTCTCATTCCTTTCCATTCACCTAGGTACTTAGCATGTATAACCATTTACGGGATGAATTCTTTTCACTAATGACTCTATGTCATCGGTCTCATTTATACGCGAAATGACCATAGACCAGACACAAGACAAAATATCCTAAGCCCGACACGTTTTTGTTCCCTTCATTATTCCACCGAGCCCATAGTCACAATCTTCACGAAATGAACAAGAGCCAGGCTTAACCTGTAACCCCTTTCATCTCGACACAATCCTTCACGCGTCCACCATTACCTACTAGGGTCAATATTTTGGTCTATGTGTCTTGTGGGCTTTTCCCCCTTGTACTCTAATTGGTGTTGTCTTCCAGCACGATTATCCTCCCTATCCTAGCGTTGCCAACCTAGTAGTATCCAAAGCTATGCATTTGGTTAGTCTCTAGCCAATCTTATCTAGGCTTACCTAGATAATGGGCCCCCATTCCATCTCCTCATTTTCCTAATCGCTTATCCACCACATGCTTCCAGCACGTCGATCCACGACATCCTAAAAACCTCCTTGCGAAACTTCTTTATTCGGCCTAGTAGTGGAGTTGGGCTAATTTGGTTATGGGCCCATTGCTTCCCAGTATCATCAATACTATGTTTGAATGGATTTCCTATGTGATAAGCCAACATCATCCCATTAAGTCCCTCTTGATGCACTCTCAATGGCACCACTTACCAACTGCTGAGACTTTTATACTGGGCTTACGTGGAAAGTTGGGATGTATGACCTCTCTTCCCATTGGCTAGTCCTCCCTCTCATATTTTCCATTTCAACCAATCTTGCGAGTGTATGGCCATAGGACATAACCGACGTCATCCCACCGAGCCTTACTCTACGCATTCAACTCTTTAGCAATAACAATTCTCCGGGTGAACTTGAGTGGGCTGACATGGTACATGACAAGTCCTTGACCAATGGTGTTACCACAACATAACATACCCTACCACGTACACATCTGACATCCTCCCACTAGGCCTTGCTTGATGTTTTCCATTAAATCCTCTTCTCATCCTTCTGGGCTAGGAGTCTGGCCTTATGTGGGTTGTGGGCCGACCCACCAGCTAATAGTAACATTGCCGAGTACCAATCATCCTACCGCATCATCTTGACATTTTAATTCTAGCTCTCCCTCGTTGTGCCTTTAGATATGTTCATAGAATAAGCTTTCGAGATCCCACCTCCGAGCCACATTAGTTACCTCACGACCAATAATGCACTACCACCTATCCATATGGGAGTCCTAAATTTTGGATCTTAGCTCTCCAACTAAATTCCAACTCGCATTTAGTTATGAGGTTCGAAAATTCCGACCTCTTAGGACTTCCAACATCAGTTTCTGTTACGAGATCCGTTTGGTGACTATCCCTGGTCCATCAAGTGACAAAATTTCCAACAACTAATTAAATTACTTTCTGAGAATTGAATCTTTCGGGATTCCTCACATCATTCTCCTTTGGTTTAATCATGGGGATTTCAGGTTGGCTTGTCAGCCAGCTCATCTAGATGACATCATACCGAATTTTCATATTATCAAAAAACCAACCCTTCCAAGTTTTCTTCTAGCCACGTTTAGGGTTCAGATTCAACAAAGGGATAAGGTTCCCTGATCCTTCTTAAGTACAGGACTCGGTCCCTTCGCGCTTTGACTAATCTCATTTTGACCTTGGCCATGGCTCGACTAGAGGACCTCGATTATTCTTTATGTAATATAATTAGAAAAGGATCTCTATGATCGCTCCACATAGAGACTCTATTTCTACATAAGCCTTCTCCAAATAATATACTTGGTTGTGGCACTATATTAAAGGTTGGGTAGACCTCCAGATCTTCTTCATCGAAACTTTGATGCTCTACTAGTGATTATCTAATGGATTTCATGGTGTTACCTGTCTTGAGATTGGGTGTTATATGTGCTAAGAGTGTTTTATCCCATGGGCCCTGCCTTCCCTCATGTAGGGAATTCATCACATAGTGACATAGGTGATCATGCACCCATTTCCTACCACGAGCTTGTCACAGGCTTCCGAGAAGGTTCCACTTCACCTGCCACACACCTACAATTCTGAAATCCATGTTGGCCATGTAGATAGATTCTTAGCATTGTTCAAAGGTTTCTGGGGCATTTGGTTACTTGCAAGGACCTGTGGCCCCTAATAATAGAGTCCTTATGGTGGGAATGGAGGCTGCTACAACTGAAAGGTTGGAAGCCAAATGGTTAAGGGTGTTGGGCTCGATTGGCCCCGAGGAAACTACCCCTAGAAATCATACACTAACTTCCTACCAGAACAATGAATCACAAGAAAATTCATCAAATGTATACATTGTACGACTATGGCCAATATAGGTTCTTACATGCAAATTGCACATTAATAAAAAGGGTCTCAAAACCCACTTGTTTTAATGGTTTCATTCGAACTGGTTTTGACCTGAAATATATCATTAAGTTCATTCAATCTCATTACTATATTATTCCTAAGCACAATCAAGCATTTTATTTAGAGTAAGAGTCCGTTTTAGCTCTGTAGCTGAGGCATTATTATTATGGGGTTCTTTTCACATCTTAACATCAGATAATCTGTGGTTTCCAATAATTAATATATTAAATATATTTTCTTTCTAGTTCAAGCACCAACACACATGTACATATATACATATCTTCAACATAAAAGTAAGGTTAGTGTTTCTTCACGGTTGCAGCATAGGTATATGCACAACGACACAATGGTAGTCCTTGTTTTCCATATCCATTACAAACAACAATACAACATAGTCCATTAAATGAAATCAATATTAAAAAATCCTTATCTTTAAGTCTGCAAGGAAACTGAGTTTGGGACTATGAATCTCCACCCAATCATAGACAATTGTAGCCACTGTTACTTGCAGCTGCCACTCCTAAGCCAGATTCTAGAGTATGAGGGGGAAACACTTTCTTCTGGGACCACACACAAGCTAACTATTAAGTCAAAGACTCTAAAGGGCCTCCTGCCTCAATCCCAACAACTGTTTACTTCCTTCTTTCCTGTACATGAGTTCATAGGTGCCAAACCTCACCCCCAAGTGTATATACAATGATTCACCCCATCCTAAGGAGTCCAAAATCTACTGTATCAATCAAGGGATTAACCAAAGACTATGATCATGCTTGTCTCTATTTCAGCTTCAGGATGGTATCCTCCCAAGATATTATAGGGCTCTTGAGTGTTTGTCTCAAGCCACAATGTCCAGGGGTAGAGAACCAATCCCCTTCTCTTCTCTTCGAATTGTATGTTGGAAGCACTTGTTGAAGGCATGGTTCCCAGTCATCTTCTCCATTTCCTTCTAAGTAAAGGTATATGTTCTCCTCCTCTCGAAACTCGAATGGGACTCCCCTCCTCATATCCTCCTTGTTCAAATGCCTTCCTTATTTTCCGGTTAACATTTCTATCCATCTTATTTACTGATGCATCCTTCCTATTTGTAGTTTTTTAGCTCCTTCATAAATTATTGCCCTCCTTGCTTGGAGTGTCTTCTCAAGCAAGAATGGGCCTAAGGACTTTACCTCAACCCATTTAATTTCATGATTCACTTCATTAACTCCTTACACTATCTAGCCATTAATGGTTGCCTTGCTAATATAGGTTTCTCCTTGGCACAAGAAACCAATACATCCCAAGCAACAATTCTCCACCCCTAGCTTTGGAATCTGTGTCCCTTGACTCAGTCCCCTCTTTCTTGAATTTCAAACTTGCATGAATTCACATTACATATATTACATGGCTTATACAAGAACCTTGGGTGGGGTTGTCACAATCCCCTCCCCGTTGAGGGAACACAACCCTTAGTGTTCTTTTACACATATAAAAAGCCAAAATGAAAATAGGACACATACTATTTCATGAAGCTTTATATTTATAGCTATTTACAACATTTACATATATTCACATGTCACAGATACCCAGTGGTGTGCCCAACAACTAAGAAATTTTTTAAAAATAATTTCATTTAGATAAACCACTTTCTATGGTTCTGTGCAATTTCCTGGTGCTTTTTCCATACCAAATTCAACTTGGATTCTTTCCTTTGTTCTAGAGGATAGTATGCCTCTAATATCCAATAATATCTTTATTTTCACTCCTATTCCATCAACGAACAATTCTCGACTCATTGCCTCTCGATACAACCACAATGCACTTCTAATTCCAATTAGCCATGCTCATGACCAAGAATCCCAACTCATTTTTTGACCTTCCCTTCTCTGATTCTCAGTCCCTTGGGAAATACAATTATCCCTCTTTGTGAAGTTACTCAACTTCCAAGTTCAAGCATCCCCTTCTCCACTTCTTAGGACCTAAGACAATTTCTCCCTTGGCAAGGATTCCTCACATCAAAAGGAGTTCAAATTCAAGGCACACCCTTACCTTCAAAATCACCATATGGTCATAGCATGGTTCATGGTAATCAATTGACATCATTGGTGTTAGTGTATCACAATGTCCCCATTATTAAAATATTTAATCATCGTGCCATTAAACATTTGATGTCTTTCAACTGCACTAATTATCTTGCAGCCAAGTCCCTCCACCCATCTGGGAGATTTCATGCTTTACTGTATCATAGTACATATGAATCCATAAGTTCCATCATTAAGGAAATGCAATAATTTTAAACCATACCTCATTAGTGGCTCATTTATTAGGTGAACTTGGAATTCTCCTTTAATTCCTATCACAACAACCCAACCATTGTAAATAAGATATATATATCTATATATTCTATATTATATATATTTATATATTATATATATATATATATATATATTATATATATATATATATGAGGTCAAGGAGATTGAGGGAGTGCCCCCTCCTCTTTCTCGATACATTTCATTATTTTTGGGTGTCCCTGTGGTTCGTAGGGGTCATTTTTTCTCTTTCTCTTCCCATGGGGACAATCCATTTTCCGATGATCTTCCACACAACACCAACAAGAGAGTGTTTCCTTCTCCTTTTAAACCTCACGAGGCCTCCTTCTACTACCATCTTTCCTTTTAGAGGATTCATCTTCGTATTTCATTTTCCACAACTGCTTTTGTGACTCATCATTCCACTCAACCAATTCTTATTGTTTCCTGGTGATTTTTTTGTGTTCTTCCCTACACATTTTTAGCTCATATTCTAGGTCCATGAGCTTAACCTCCAAATTTATGAGGGATATTTTATTTTGGAGGGATGTCCCTCTTTCTTGTTCTCTATGGGTCTGGTTCATATCCTGCTGCACCATGCCACGATACATGTTTCGTTTGTTTCCACCGTGTCTTGTTATGTGCTGCCACATACACTCAACTGTTAGTTCATAAAATAAATTAACATCACTATGCCAACTTTCATCCTTACCATGTTAGGCCAAGGATGTAATTATGTAGCTCTGGCACATCCTTAATATCATCATTAACCACATGTCATAAAACATGACACTAGTTATCACATTCATAGCTTGTTTTCAAAACATAGAAACACATGTGTATTAATATTTTTAATAATAATCATTGTGCCAAAGGAAAAGGTAGGATTCAATAAATAATATTTAAATCATCCTCCCCACTAAGGCCACATTACTATTTTTAATCAACTACTTCGACACAATAATAATTCAACCTTCTTATTAGGGTCAACAACAACCATGGAATTTTCAACTTTAAAGGATCAATTAGAAAAATATCAGGTTATATTGAGATTTATGATACCTGTCATGGATGCATTATAAAACCTGCATGCACTCAAGTTAGCACATTTCATAACACTATCCCAGTCGGCATCCACTCTCCTTATGAAAATGCTCAATAACTAACCATAATCCTTGTTTCTATAATAAATACCTGCAACCAAGTATTTATCAATCACTTAGCTTCTTGAACACTATGCAACAACATATCTTTGATCCCTTGAGGCACCTATATCATATATGGTCCATTAGATGTTCCCATCCACTCAGTGTATACATATATAAATACATATACATATGTAGATGTATATATCTCTCTATAGACTCATTTGTAGTAACCATGCCATGTAAATCAAACAATCCCAAAATCATGAAGTATTTCACATGAACACGTGTCTCAATTAGCTAACATACATAGATACAAAATTTAATAAATACACATAATTCCAACAACATAGGGAGTTTTCCAAAGGTTCCTTGCATCATATTAAGGGTCACATAAATATTAAACCAAACATAGAAGGCTCACCAAATAACCAACAATGATGATGCACTAAACAGTCACATACTCAATCATGCCACAAAACTAGAGTACAGTGTGAATGCATCAATCATGCACGACATAATAATTTACAACGTACTTTTAACACCTAAACATTTTTTTTTTTAAAGAATCAGTATAAGGTCCCCTCCCCCAGGGAGTCCCTACTGCTACTTGATCATGATAGATTCCAATGATGGCTCTGAATTCCTGCTTGTGATAAGCCTATCCAAGATCAGTGTTGAACTTGGATTCTCTAATATCACTCTGTCACGTACCCAACCCCTTCTATCACCTTGAGGGATGGGGTATAATTTTTTTTTTCTTCTTCCTCTCATTCCTTTCCATTCGCCTAGGTGCTTATCCTATTCCTTTGTAGCTAAATAATTTTCACTAATGACTCTACACCATTGGTCTCGTTTCTACATGAAACGACCATAGGCCAGACACAATACTGGAGCTCCTAAGCTCAACACTTTTCTATGCTCTTCATTACGCCTCCGAGCCTCAGTCACATTCTTCGCGAAATAACCAAGTGTTGGGATTAACTCGTAGTCCCTTCCATTCTGGCACAATCCTTCATGCCTCCTTTGTAACCTATCGGGGTGAATCTCCTGGGTTACATGTATTGTGGGGTCCCCCCACTTATAATTTGATCGGTGTTGTCTGCCAGCACGATCATCCTTCCTGTCCCGACGTTACCAACTCGAAGGTATCCTAAGCTACACGTTTGGTTAGTTGCCAACCTCTTTTCTCTAGGCTTAACTAAATAGCGGGCCTCCATTCCATCTCCTCACTGGCCTAATCACGTGTCCACCGCATGATTTTTCCACTGCTAGTCCATGACATCCCGAAAAATTCCATGAGACACTGATTTATTCCACTTGGAAGTGGAGTTAGGTTGATCTAGTTACATGCTCATTGCTACCCAATAGCATCACTACCAGACTTGCATGGATTACCTATGTGGCCAACCAACATCATCCCATTAAGTCCCTCTTGGCGCACTCTCAAGGGAACCACTTACAAAGTATTGGGACTTTTCTATTGGGATTGCATGGAAAGTGGGGCTATATGACCTCTCTTGACATTGGCCTGTCCTTCCATTTGTATTTTCTACCATATCCAATCCTAGAGGTGTATTGTCGGATGGCGTAACTGATGTCATCCCCTCAGGCCTTACCCGATGCCTTAACTCTTCTAGAATAAAAATCCTCTGGTAGAACCTTAGTGGGCTAACATGGTATATGGCCAGTCCCTGACCAATGGTGTTACCACAAAAAAACATGCTCTGCCATGTACACCACTAACATCATCTCAATAGGCTTTTCCTAGAATTTTCCATTGCGTCCTCTTCTCATCCTTCCGAGCTGGGCATCCAGGTTTATTTGGGTTGTGGTCCAACCCACCAACCAGTAACAACACTGCTGGGCACCCGTCATCCTACCTTGTCATCTTGGTGCTTTAATCTCGACTCTCCCTCGCTGTGCCTTTAGAGATGTTCTAGGAATAAGCCTTCGAGCTCCCACCTCCGGGTCACATCTATTACCTCACAACCAATAATGCACATCCACCTATCCGTTTGGGAGTCCTCAATCTTAGATCTTTGCTCTCCAACTAAATTCCAATTCACATTTGGTTACGAGGTTCTGAGTTTCTGACTTCTCGGGACTTTTGACATCAGTTTCCATTACGTGATCCATTTGATGAGGACATCTGGTTCATCAAGTGACAGATTTCTTGGTGACTGATTAAATTACCTTCCGTGAATCAACTCACCTAAGGCTCCTCTATCCACGCTATTTCATTTTTTCCAGCCATCGGGCTTCCAAACTGGCATGTCATCCATATCATCTAGCTGATGTTATCCTGAATGTTCATATTATCAAATAGACAAATCTTCCAGGTTTTCTTCCGACCAAGTCTGGGGTTCGGATTCAGGGAAGGGATAAGGTTGCTTGATCCTCCCTCTTAAGTACAGGACTTAGTCCCTTCGCACTTTGACCAGTCTCATTTCAATCTCGGTTATGGGTCAGCTAGAAGACCTCAATTCTACTTTATGTAACAAATTAGAAGAGGATCTCTTTAATTTCTCCACAGATAGAATTTATCGCTACACATGCCTTCTTCAACTAATCTACCTGGCTATGGCTCCATCTTAGAGGTAAGGTATACTTTCAGATCTTCTTCACTGAAACTTCGATGCTTTTCTAGTGGTGATCTACCGCACTTCATGGCGTTACCCCTCCCGAGCTTGGGTGTTAGATGCGCTAATCAGGTTTTATCTTATGGGCCTCCCTTTCCCACGGGTAAGGAATTACTCGCATGACGGTGTAGGAGATCATGCACCCATTTCATAGCATGGGTTTGGTGCAGGCTTTTAAGAAGGTTCCACTTCACCTTCCACACACCGACAATTCAAAAATCCATGTCATCCCCGCTAGAGGCTCCTTAGAACTACTTAAAGGTTTTTGGGGCATTTGGTTACTCACGGGGACCTATGGCCCCTAATGCCAAAGTCCCTGTGGCAGGAATGGAGGGTGCTACAACTGCAAGGTTAGTGGCCAAATGGTTAAGGGTTTCAGGCTTGACCAGCCCCGAGCAATCTACCCTTAACAATCATACACTGCTTTCCTACCAACACAACAACTCACAAGAAAATTCATCAAATGTATACATTTACCAACTCTGGCCAACAAAGGGTATTACATCTAAATTTCACATCAATAAAAAGGGTCTTAGAACCAAATTCTTTTAATTGTTTCCTTTGAACTAGTTTTGACCTAAAATATATCATTAATTTCGTTCAATTTCACTACTGTATTATTCCTGGGCACAATTAATCATTTTATTCAGAGTAAGAGTCCGCCTCAGCTCTGTAGCGTAGGCATTATTTTTATGGGGTTCTTTTCATGTCTTAACATTAGATACTCCATGGTTTCCAATACTTAAGTTATTAAACACATTTTATTTCTAGTTCAAGCAACAACACACGTACATATATATATATGTCTTCAACATACAAGTCAGGGAAATGTCCCTTCATGGTTGCACCATAGGTATATGCACAACGACACAATTGCAGTCCCTGTTTTCCATATCCGTTACAAACACTAATGCAGAATAATCCATTAAATTCAAGCCATATTCATAAATTCTTATTTTTAAGTCTGTAGGGCCACCGAGTCTGGGAATATGAATCTCCACCCAACCATAGATAGCTACAACAACTGTTACTTATAGCTACCACCCCTTTTCCATATTCCAAAGTTTGGGACCACACACAAGCTTCTACTTAAGTCAGGGACTACAGAGGACCTCCTGCCTCAATCCCAACAATTATTTACTTCTTTCTTTCCTGCACAGGGAGTCCATAGGTGCCCAATCTCAACCCCAAGTGCACATACAGTGATTCACCCCCTCCTAGGGAGTTCGGAATCCATTGTATCAATCAGGGCAGTAACCAAAGAATGTGATCATGCCTGCCTCTATTTAAACTTCAAGATGGTCTCCTTCCATGCTGTTATAAGGCTCCAAAGTGACTATCTCAACCCACAGGCTCTAGGGATAGAGAACCAATCCCATTCTTTTCTCTTCAAGACGCATGTTGGAAGTTCTTGTTGAAGGCCTGGTTCCCAATCATCTTCTCTGTCTCCTTCTAAGAGAAGGTATTTGTTATCCTCCTCCTGGAACTTAAATGGACCTCTATATCCCAATGAAAATCTTATAACATAAAGAATGAAAATTTCCCCAAAAAAAATTCCAGGTGTGTAGGATAGGGATGGGTAATCTTCATCCTCAATAAGAAAACAGAGACACACTTTACTTGGGGCTTTGGAATTCATAACAAACAACCAGGATGAATATATGAACCTCTGGAAAGGACTTGAATTGGTTATTACCAAGTGTATAAATAAAATTTTGGTCTTTGGATATTCAATGATAACAATAAAGAAAGTCATAAAAGCAAAGCTTGGGGAGGGAACAACCAACACTGCAATAATATGAAGGATAGCCTGCAACTGAGGAAATTCGAGGAGATAGATTTGTATCATATCTATAGGAAATTGAATTTATAATTATACAATTTAGTCAGTAAAGTAGAAATTTTAAATCAAGGAGTAATAGAGTTGGACCAATGACAATCACTATTTTCCCCCATAGCATGAGGTGCCCAAAAATGATTTCTCTTGAAAAATATGGCCAATTTGGTCATCATGTCAGAGAGAATAATCACCAACGTAATTCTAGGGGGTATGCCAATGTTGATGCCTCATGTCTCAAATCCCTTGCCTATGGCCTGCTCCAAGGCAGGTGAAAGAATTTAATGGCGCATGGAGTCTATATGTACAACAAACATATTACCCAACTTTTCATAATTCGAAGGGAAAGTCGATACACTAGATGGATAAGAAGAGAATATAAGTGTAGGAGGGTTGTGAGTGACTAATATTTTCCATTAACACATTAGACCAGAGCCTTACAAAAAGGTTTTAATTGAAAATCAATACAAACTAGCTTGTGAATTAAATCCTTAGGCAGGAGTTGATCACCTTCACGGTGTCTAGATTTGGGCAGATATGGAAAAATTAATTCCCTATGTAGGCATTGCCTCCTCAAGAATAAAGTATCATATATATATATATATATATATATATATATATATATATATATATATCTATATATATATATATATATATATATAGATATATAGATATATAGATATAGATATAGATATAGAATTGACAATTGTGAGTCCAAAGCCAAATACAACAGGGCTATGGTTCATCGTTTGACTAGGAGCACTGCGATCTAAGTGGAAGGAAATGGCAATGCCCGAGATATATTTAGATGAGTATAACCAAGAGCTATGGCGCCGATCGATATACAAATTATAAAGGGAGGTGGTGGCTATGATTGAGTTGTCAAATAGAAGAAGTGAAATGGTAGAGAAAGAGACGGAAATGAAGTTTGAATTGTTGGTGAAGAAGTGTTAATAGTTGCAGAGTAACTTAGAAAAAAATATGGAAAGCATGCATGTAGAGATTATAGTCATGTAGTTGAAAATGAGTGGAATGGAGACATCCACCAACAACGAGTTTGAGTTCACACAAAAATACTTGTAGGCTATAAAAGGACAATCAAATCCAAAAGTTTGAGGACCAATTGAGGAAGGATAAAGCATACACAAAGTAGAAGAGGAAACTTTGGGAACAACAACAAAAGTTTAGCCATCTTGTGCTTATTAAATATCAAGCTTTGATGAATATTTTGTATTTAGGAGTTTTTTGGTAGAGTCTATGGTGTATTTCAATGTAGAATTCCAGTTCAGAGAACCCATATATGCAACAAAACTATTTGATGGATGCACTGAAACAATGAAGCCTTTAAAAACACTAAAAAATGTAAAAGGTTTTGGCCTTGTTTATATCTCTCTTTTAATGCAAAGTGATAGTTGTTTCAATACAAAAAAATATCCCCTAAAAAAGTTCCTCTAAAATTTCCCTAAAAAATTTACTCCAAAATATTTTACTAAAAATTTCTCTTCAAAAATTTTCCTTTACTTTCTCTTTGAATTTCCCACACAACCTCGAATGGGGTTTTTTCCTAGGAAAAGGGCAGGGGGAGGCTAGCTGTTTCCATCCCACCTAGCCAAGATATCAGGGGATGTGTCAGCACACCCAGATAGAGAGTGTGTTTCACTTATGCAATCCAAATACATTGCTTCATGAAACTTACAACCATGACCATTAACTTGATGCTCACTTCACACTCTCACTTTGATTTTCATCTGAGCATCCAAACTATTAGTTGGGAGTTCACTTGTGCTGTGTACCAACCTATGTTAACACTATCTAAGGATATGCATGATATAGTTTAAAATGGGCACAAGTTTGCTGACAGTAGTTTCTAAATATACAAACCCATCTCGTAGGCCTTGGCTCACGTCAACTCCAATTAGGGTCATCTTTCATCCCACTATCTAGAGACCTAGTCAAGAAATGACTCGAAATATCTGTTGAGTTGTGGAAATTATAACATAGAAATCTCTCCCTTTGCCACTTGTAACTATAGTGTTTAATTCAATTATTAGAAGACCCATAGGCCTGCGCTTGTCTTGTAGTAACCTTTTCTTAATCGGTTTAGCAGGGTGGTGCAACTTTTCAATTTGAGTAATTTTGCATGCAAAGAAACCACACTCCCCACTGTTAAATAACACCTTTGGTTGCAAAAAATTTGGATTATTCTTGGCTGGTAGCTCATCCCAGTGTCGAGTCTATTAATCCATCGTTATGTTTTGTCGCTCTTTTTCTTCTCACTCTAGTTTGGGTCGATTGGTTTTGTTATTTACCTATTTTAGTGTCTTAGAATTCTCTCTATGATCTAGTTTTATGGGCCTTCCTTCTCCTCTTTCACTCTCATTGGTTGGCCTTGTATCCCCCCGTTGTTTTATTTCTAGATGGCTCTCCTCCTTCACTCTCTGGAAACTAGTGGCTTCCTTTTTAACTACCCCTCCCAACATTTACCCACTTTTACAAGCTCCTAGGATAAATGTGAGGCTGAGTGCTAGTATGACATGACCCAATCTCCAAGTTCTAGTTACAGAAGTGGGGCCTACGTACTAACAACGTACCGATATCCCTCAGGAGCACTAGATCACCCAGAAGTCAATCTACAACCTCTGATGACCAGATCTTGAGCTGGAACTGATTTTTCTCTTATCTAACCCTAGACCACACCCACAAAAAGGCATGAATGTAGTTATGAGGCTCCAACCACACTCATAAGCCTAGTTTCCAGTGGTTATGACCCAAACCTTCCATTTTTGTGCATGCAGTTCTGAGATCTATACCATCTTTTCATCCTAGCCTCCAGATTCCTTCCCAGAACTCCCTAAAACTTTCTAGAAGCATGATTTACATGATGACAATGCTGGAACTTCAAAATAAACTTGAAGTAAGAACATGTTGGGAAAATATTGGGGGTGGGGGGGTGAATCAGTGTTTTAAAACTCACTTAAAACTTTCAATATATTATTCATATTTCTTTATGCGACTTTAATGAAGTGAACCAACGTATGTACACGACTGTGAGGAAGACAAGAAGCGTATATCTAGTTAACTAACTTTTCAATTAATTCATTATCTCTTTAAATTGAACCAATGCATAAATACTTCTTTAGTCATTAATTAAATAGTAACCATGTGTAGTAAGAACAAAATAAAACATCACACATAAGAAACAATTCAATGCACATGAACACCAATATTTTTAGGTGGAAACCAAATGTGGGAGAAAACCACCATTGCTTTCGTATATGTATTTATCTTTTATTATAAGGAAAACATCTTACAATCTTGCATTGGCGTAGAATCATACCAACACTCAGGAAACCACTTGCAGAAGGCTACCACCTTCTCTCATTTTCCAACACCCACTAGATGGGAGCTCCAACCCCTTGATCTTGTTTACCAGCACCCATAGGAAGGGAGCTAAAACCCCCTAATCAGGTTTACCAGCTATCGCTGGAATGAAGCTTCAACTTCCTCATTGAAGGATCCAACCCTCAACACCTTTATGGACCACGTTTCATAATATTTCATACTGGATCCACCTGAACCAAAACATCAAACTTCTAGACCACTTTTCGTCAAATTTTCAGACTGGACCCACTACCATCATTTAATCCCAATTCCAAATAACAATACTAAAACCAAACACTGTATCAAATCACTTAATCATTGAACAAACTGAATCACCAAATCAATCATTGAACTAACTTATTCTCAATAAATCAAACCAACTTATATCACTGTATACCCATTCATTAGAATACCAGACCACATATTGTTCATCGCTAAAACCAAATCTTGTCACTGTAAACACTAATCAATCATATGTCAAAAAGTATACGCTACTATTGTGAGGCATACCTACGTGTGTATGCACTTTCCCTGAAGAATACTTGCATACATATCCCAATACACTGAAAACTGAATTTGGATCTTTGTACCACTGAATCAATCACTCAATCACAGTCCAAAACCATCAAATATTACTGAGCCAAATACATAAATAGATGCCGAATTAATTCATTTAATTATTGAACTAACTGAATCAATCACTGATTTTAAATCAACCAATGCAACTAGATCAATCTAAACCAAAACAAATCAGAAACGTCAATGCACAGTCACTTATCAATATACCAAGCCATACACTATTACCCATCACTGAAACCAACTGCTGCCACTGCAAACTTTGATCAACAACATGTCAAAATATATACGCTACTATTCTAAATAATATCCACGTATATACACACTTTCGATTAAGCAGTCCCGCGTATAGATCTCAAAAGATTTAACACTAAATCTGAATCCCTGCACTACTGAAACAATCACTGAAACACATATTGAACTCATCACATATTTTTGAACCACATAAAAATCATCACATAACAACATCATATTTAGTCAACATATCATTCCATAAACCACTCAACTCAACCAGAACTGTCACACAAAGATTATCATGAAAGAGACATCATTGATAGACAACAACAAACATAACATAGAAAATCACCATAATCATCAAATCATACTGCAAAACCATAGAAGATGTACGCGACCCATATAGAGAACTTCTGCGCATGTACGTGCCTTTCATACTTGACATCCGCGTACATACTTATCTATACTAGAAAATATATATGTGACTACCTAGAATTAGATTCACGTATATACACAATCTTTTTGAAGCAAACCTACATACATATCTGTAACTATTGAGTCATACCTTTGCTGCACAACAAAAAATCTGTCAAACCCAAAACTTGGCATACATTGTAATAGATACACATCATAACATCATCATCATCACAGATCTATCAACCCATAAGCAAATTATTCAATGTGTAGCCATTGCAGATCTATCATATCTAATCCATCATCATGCTCCTTGGTGCATACCTATTTCTGTTTAAACCAATCATCACTAACCCAATACTTGCACACCTAATACTTTGATCTCCATCTCCTTATATAGCTTAGGCCTTAGCCAATACCTTGGGTCAAACCCTTAGTAATGTCGATGGTATTCTTTCACGAGATAAAATATCCATTGCCATGCTCATTACTATGGGAAAATTCCATGGTAAAGACCCCTGGTATTTAGAATATCATGCAGAATCTGTATGCGACTTTTCTTCACCATACCCGCATATGTACGCGACATTTGTTCATAGGACTTGCTTATACTTCTCAAAACATCACCTTTATTTTTCCTCTATATTTGAACTAATACTCCTTTATCCAATCTCTTTGTCACATAAGTACTTGCTTGTATACATCATGCTACCATCATGTTGATATCTTTATCAAGTAAGTTGTCATCAAGGACAACACATACTCATCCTACTACGATCATGTTGACATATCTATCAAGTAGGTTGCAATCAAGGACAACACATTATTCATAATTCCAACAATCTACCCCATTGGACTTGATGGAAACCACATTGGTGTTTGGTTACCATCATATGTAGATACCTATAAGCACATATGTAGATATACCAAGCTTCTTTCCCAAGTCACCAAGCATTCCAAACACCAATATTCTCTCCCCCTTTGACATCAAAGGAAAAGTGTCGACCAAGGTTGAATGAAGACTTATGTTGTAGAGATGAGAACTATAGATATGATATTGTTGAATATGAGTACTGACCATGCTCCCCTTGAGCACAAGTTGAATATTCTAAAGAAGTACATGAATTTATGACTCAACCATATATAGCCTTTCCTATCACCAACGAATCATGCTTACATTGATCATCCAATATAGTGGGGTTACATGTTGTGACTCAACATTACATCAAATACCCAAAGTAATGGGATTAAATGACTTGACCTCAATAGTCCATACATGACTGAATTTTACAATGATTTATAACATGGGTCTTTACATGACCTTTACATCAAGAGACAAATATGAAATTTATAACTGAGACCAAAGACCTCAATAGTGAGATAGCAAGACCATGATAGCCATCAGCAACCGTCATACATCATATGAGATCTGAACCATAAACATCTGATAACAACAACATGAACATCATCAAAAAGCTATGTAGTTCCAATATCATCAACCTGTGACCAAGTATGCATCGTCAACATCATAAGATTATTCCAAAGAGACCTACTATCAACTCATTCCCTTAACCACATCAAGGTCAACTTGCTCTTTCCTTTTGTAGGAGGACCCTCAATCCAAAGACATATAAAATCAACATATCTTTTCATGCATAAACAACATATGCGAGAACCAAGCATATTATCATAAAGTAAGATAGGGAAATGTAGCATCATTCTTCAACATCATCAATATGTGATTAAATATGCCATGTATCCAAGCATCACCCAATAGTTGTAGTAGTAGTATATCAAAAAGCATAATATTATCTTCATATTACATATCTTTTCCTCATATAGGAAGCAACATCATTTTCTTGTACCACAATGTCATCTTATGCATTTATCAAAGATAAGGAGAACATGTATTATGAATAATTATGCAATTCAAGTAATCATCCTTAAGATCCCTATCTTCAATTCACCATGAATGATATCCCATGACATATTTAACACCCCCTCCTCCCGGGTCTACCCAAGAAAATGACCAGCGGGGATAAACATGTGACGAAAGAGGTCACTATAAGGGATTCAATTGTGTTAGTGACCTTAAGGAAATGGGAACAGATGGAACATATCAAACAAACCCATCCACATCAGAAACAACACCCTCAGGAGACATGTCAGCCACTTAGAAATCCTGCCCCTAAGTCCTACTGATGATTTAAGCCTTTTAATCCCTGGTTGATCTCATGCTATAGGCAAGATATTGTAAAAAAGTCAAAGTCGCTCTCACAGGCCTATGTGCCATCATCCCTGGACTCTTTTCAACATACCTGTGCCAACATCCTCTAGATTTGAGCCACGTTTCTAGCCCTGAATCCTGAACTTTTCCCAGAAATTGTTACAACCTCCAGAATCCATCAAAGACACGATAACAAGATAAACAAATCAAAATTCAACCTCAGGATTAGGTCATCCCTAACTGGGTCTGAAAATCTGCCAAACACTTGGCATTAAAGCAACCTACAGGTCTAGGATACAAGGCAAAGCATAAATGACTAAAAGAACTTATGAAACATAACCAGAAAGATCACCACCTGAATCTCCATTGAGATATTATATTATCAATTAGGTCTTGCATCAATCCATTTAAAAAATACAAGTAAATACATGAAATAATCATGACATGAACCAATCATATAACCAACATAAAACCATATCAATATCAAAGATATTACAACCATTAAATCCACATATAAACCAGTGCAAAAGTAAGAGAACTTAGATTTTATTAATCATAGCCAAATCTGACCAGGTTCAGGACTTCCACGTACCACCCGACCATAGACATGGCTGAATCAAATATATCTTTTAGCCAGTCACCCCCATTCCATATTCCAAGCATGAATGTGGGATCTCATAGAACAACCAATCCAAGAACAACGAAGGGAATCCAGAGGTTAAACCATCTCCACTCTCACCAAACCATGATCACACCAAAACCAGTGCTCCGATCACAATGAAACCAAATTTTGAATGCCATCTAGAATCCATCACTATCCTTGAGGAATTGTTTGTCTCCTTGTCTCTTAGGGTTTACAACAATCCAATCCTGGATCACTAGGCCCTAAACCAAGACCAATGTCTCATGATTTACCACAATCCAAAACCAGATCACTAGGCCCTAAACCGAGACTTATCCCTCATGCTTTATCACGTATCCTGCCAAAACCAATCAAGGGATTCCTAGGCCTCTGGGAATGAACCTTGAGACCACCTCCACCTTGGATTTCGAAATCCATCTGGAAAATCAAAGCTTAAAATCAATATAAAAATCCCAAGATACCATGTCATCTGGAAAAAGGAAACTCTAGCTTGAAAACCACTGTCATAACCTAACAAAACCATGCTACTGACAACAAGAGAACCATACAACAACATGCAAAGCCATGCATGTCCAAACTAACAAGGAAATCACACATGCAAAAGGTTACCCACAAGTATTCCTACTGACGCTGCCTGGTCCTGCTTTTCCTTCCTTGATGCTTGCTTTCCTTTCCTTTCCCTTTGCTTTCTTTTCCTTCCTTGATCCAAAGCTAGAGTGCTCCAAGAAAAATTTAAGTGACCAAGAGTGAGAGAGAGAGAGAGAGAGTAATCAAAGAGCTCCAAACTTGAACTGAGCTTCATTTTCCATTATTTTCCTTCAACTTTCTCCTCACATGCAACTTGTGACCTTTCATCTTACTTTTATACTAATTTCCATTACTTTCATAAATAAATGTGCCAAAAATGCCTTTTTTCCTTTTAATTCCTTTGCCTTATCTTTTTTCCAATTTTCCTTAGCCAAAACACACATCCAGTGATGCCCGCTAGGATATATTTTCCCAACATTCAGCTTGGAATAAGTGTCCCTTTACCGTGGTCTTATTTTTCCTTTATTTACTTTTATTGCATGAACTTTTCATCAAGGCTATTACAACATAGAGATAGTAGTATGTATATAGCTTCTCATCAATGAGAGAAGTCATCAATAGAAAACCATGGGCTCACCATCATCTATTCAACTTTTTTAGTAACCCATCTCCTTTGATATCATACCATCAAGAGAAACAATCCTCAAACATATGTACATGCATCATCATCGGCTGTGCATATAAAGAGAGTCTTTTATTGTCATAACTCTAATCAACAACATCATACCAACTATGTAGCTCAAGCAAAATGTAGGTATCATCCATAACTTCACTATATGCAACTTGTGTATCACATAAGACACAATGACACCAACATATACATGTCAAAAAGTAGTGAGTAAGTCATTAATCAGAGTCATGCACATCTTCTTCATCAAGTGTATTATGTAGGATCAACTTCACTAAGAGAAAATTAAGAAATATATCCAAAACTTTAGCAACATATGTGCCTTTAGTAGCATCATTAGTGATAAGCATCATTATGTAACAAGGAATTATCAAGCAACCATAATGCCAACAATTCACTTCTAGAAATATAGCAAATGATCCCCCTCAATCTATGCCAATTGTTTACTCTAAGGTTTGATCATATTCAATTCATCCATCAGTAAGGTCATCAAAGCAAAACAATAAATCCATCAAAGCAACAATGTCATATTGTAGCAAATCATAAATCCTCACAAGTCAATATCACTTCTAAGTAGTATTTGAGAATTTGTAGACTATAACCAACCAATGTCAGAACCAGAAAGCCAAATAATAACTAAATGAATAATATCATAACTTCTCCCTGAGTTTGTCCCACTATTTCTTCATGATAGAGAAATATACACGACTGTCTATATCTAAACTCATGTATATACGTGACTATCCTTCATAGAATCTACATACAAAAAGTAAAATGTTGAATTTTCATAACCACAACTCCCCCTGAGCCTGTGCTGTTTGTACCTGTTCACTGCTACTACATCAGATGTTTAGTTAGTAATATAAGCAACATGAATATCATGGGAATCATTATCAACATATGTATTTCTCCCCCCGAGATCATACATTACTAATCCTGAGGACCCGTTAATCATCTTCTTCTCCTCATGAGGTCATGTACCTCACATCAATTCTACATTCAATATGAGAAGTATTATTTTAAGAATAATGTATTGCAATAGAGATCTTCTTTTACTCTTAGTTTAAATCCTCCTCATTTATTCTAGAATTCAATTTTTTAAACACATATAATTTGTCTGGATTTCTTTATCCTCTTGCTATGATCTTTCCAGTTTCTTCATCCACAACCTTGCAGTTGATTGATATAAACATAATTATATTTCATTTATCCGCCATTTGAGCTAGACTTAGAATATTTTTCTTTAGTCCTTGAACTCATAAAGTATAAGATGCTCCTCTATGTATATTAATTTTGGCTTTACCTTTTCCCAAAAGTTTTGCTGGAGCATTATTTCCAAGAATAACCTTACCATATTGGTTTTTCTTGAGATACTCCATCTTACTCTTATCTCCAGTCATGTGATGAGAGCATCCACTATCTATGTACCATTCATCTTCTTCTTCAAATGAGTAGGGAGAAAGACCACACTTGATTTATTCTTATTTTTCTGCTTATTATGAGAAATGTTGGTGGATCCATCTTTTTCAAGTCTTTTGACATCAATATTCTTATTCAATTTCTTGTCATGTTTCCTAAGGCGATCCATAGATTTGTTCTTGCATTATTTTTCTACATGCTCAAACTTGTTACAAGCATAACATCTTATATGAGCAAATGAATCATACTATTTTTGTTTCATATTCCTTCTATTTCAATCAATAGCTTTGTGACCAAATATATTGCAAGGAAAGCAATATCCCTTAAAGAATCTTGAGTACTTGGAAGCTGATGATCTTTCTGTGAAACAGTTATTTGCTTGAGATTGAAACAATCTACTTCTACAATTGGATGCAACATGTCCATAATTATGACATATAAAACATCCAACATTATTGATTAGAGGAGAGAATCGATTAAAATTTCTATAGTTAAGAGTAAATTATTTTCTTTGAAGATTCACTTCCCTTGGTTGTTGATCAAGTTGACTTCTTATCTCTTCGTTGAGCATTTTAGGTTTTGCATTGTTACCCTTTAAATTCAGTGCATCATCTTGTGAACTAGATTTTCCTTCAACAATTTCATGAAACCAAGACCAGATTTAATGGTGGGATACCTTTGACTACTAAGAATATTATCCAAAATATTAGTACTATCTTGAAATCTCAAATATTTATCTTTTTCTTCTAATTTACCTTTTAGAATTTTCACCTTAACCTCCATTCTTTGATATTGCTTTTCCTTTTCTAGATGCTGCTTCTTCATACCACCTTCAACCATTCTTCCTTCTTCCACTTTCTCCTTTAATGTGAGAATCTATTCGTTGAACCCTTTTTCTTTCTCTTCAATTGTTTGAGTAGTTCTTCATTCCACTTATCTGATTTTTTAATATCTTCTCTTAGAGAGAGGATCTCAACTTCAAGACCTTCACAATATTGTTTAGATTCCATAGTAGCATTTATTGTTTTAATATGATCCTTGTTATCATATTCCTACAACTTATCTTTAAGATTAACAATCTTTTTCAAAGCAAGAACAAGTTTTGTTCTAAGATCAAATTTTTTTTCTAACCTGTCTTTTTCTAAATCAACAATTCCATCTGACATAACAAATGTTGTTTTGTTATCATGTTCATTTTTTGACACATTGTTAGGGATATGATTACATGGTATTCCCCTTGATGAGGAATATTCCTTTGGGATTTATTCATGGATTTCTTGTAGGTTATTCCACACTTACTTTGCAGTTGTATAATGGATAACCTTATTTAATGTTGAATCAGGTATGCTATAAAATATGTCACTCAATGCCTTACTATTTTTTTTCACTTCCTCGTCTGATGGAGGAATCTTGGTGTAGCCATTGCATTCTAGATACCAAACATCAAGATTCGTTAGATTAGACTTCATATTTTCTTTCCATTGTTGATAATTATCTTTTCTTAGCATAGCCACATCTGCATTATCCATTGTTTCTGACTTGCCTTGATCTTCTGCTTCTAGAGGCATCATTTTTGAATCTGTTTTCTCTTTAGAGTGTTTACTTTCACTTTTACCCATGAGTGCAAGTTCAATTGTTTCACTTCCATCATCACTATGATTATTGCATAGACAAGGAAATGGACCACAATTAGAACAAAAGCCCATACCTGATAATTCTTTGTTACTGTCTTCTTCATTCTTGATTAATAGAAAGCATAGTGCTCCCAAACCTGAATATTTGCTGACATTTATAACTGTCACTGCATCTAATATATTACTGTCACAATTTTCTGAATCCATCCTTTGAACTATCTTCTTCTTTCCCATCATATTGATGGATATCCTTCAAGCAATCAAGCTTCTTTTAAAGGACCTGCTATGATACCAATTGTTGGGGAAAATATGGGGGGGGGGGGGGTGATTCAATATTTTAAAACTCACTTAAACCTTTCAATATATTATTTATATTTATGTACGTGAATTTAATGAAGTGAACCAATGTATGTGTGTGACTATGATAAAGAAGAGTAACACATATCCAGTTAACTAAATTAATTAATTCATCATTTGTTTAACTTGAACCAGTTCATTAATTCTTCTTTAGTCGTTAATTAAATAGTAACCATGTGTACTAAGAACATATTAAACAATCACACATAAGCAACACTTCAACCCACATGAATAACATGATTTTTAGGTGGAAGTCCAATTGTGGGAGAAAACCACAGTGAATGTTGTCTCTGTCTTTATCTTTTATTATAAAGAAAATATCTTACAATTTTGTATTGGTGCAGACTCATATTAGCACACAGGAACCCATCTGCATAAGGCCATGACCTTCTCTCGTTTTCCATTTGTTAGTGCCTTCCAGTCATGTTTGTCATCGATGATCAAATGTGCTCTTACAAAGTTTTTTTTACTAAGGTCTTAGGTCAAATTTTTATGGTTTCAAATAGATTTTCAATAAAACTTTGGTCACTGGTTAGGGATTTTCAGTATTCACTACTCTTTTCAGTTCCATGGTCAATCAAAACCATCATGGTCAAGTCAAATTATTGTTAGAAGAGTCCCATAGTCATTATAGTCATAATTCATCTCATAAGTCCATGCTGGGTCACCACTAGGTCATAGGGTTAATTTCCTAAAAATTCGTCATGTCACCACTAAAATCATTTTATAAAGGAGTAGTGAAAGTCAAGTTGTCAATAAAGGGTTTAAAGCATGCTTTTTATCTCATTTATAATGAAATAATTTCATAAAGTTATGAAGCTGCATTGTAAAGATACACCAAAGTCAAGTTATGAAAAATGATGGTGGATCCACTATCACCTATAAGTAAAAAATTGATTTCCACAAGCTATAAAGGAGTCCAAATCATTCTCCATTTGCTTATTTCATTTTCCAAGACATTTCTCCACCAAGACAAATCAAATTTGTTAGCTAAAGATCAGTCTTTGCATGCCCAAGCCTAGTGTTTCTTCAGTGTTGCGCATATCCTCATGTTGTGTTTCACATTTCCTTGGATTGCTGTGTTTTTCATCAAAGAAATGTTAACTTCCTTGCAGTTGTTTCTTTCATCACATTCTGATTCTGTCATATTCAATCCAAGTTGGTGGCCTCTTATTGGATCAATTAATCTCTTAGTTGCGTTGCTAAGTTTCATTTCCCTCTCCTAGGGCTTTAAAAACAATTTTCATGATTTCATGATTTCCATGGTAGAATTGTTATCAAAACTTACATCCTGATGCTTATACACCTTCTCCTATCCTAATCACACATTCAAAAACGCCCTCTATCAAACCCATCCTTAAATTCCATCATTTTTACACAAACCCCAGCCAAAGTACACTTTCTTAGGATAAGTCTGTGTTTCCCTTCTTTGAAACCCTTCCCCTCACCCAAATTTCGAAATTCCACCTTCCTTAGCTCCCTAACATCCTTCACTATCCTCCAATTTTTTCCCAAGAATTTACCAGTTCCATGTCCTTTTCATTTCCCTTAATTTCCTCAATATATTTAAATCCCCTGTTTTCCTACAAGTAAAACCCTAATTTCTCTCCCATAGATCTAGGTGTTACCATGGAGTCTGAAACATCTGAACAAAAGAGTTATAAAGGAGGTTAGGTCATGAGATATGAGCCTACCTCAACTCAGGTTGTGAAAATCATTTGAAGATGCAGGTTGCCTTGCCTTTTTCCAAAGAATTGAGCAACTTAGGTTTCATGACCAACTGACCAGTGCTTTTGCCACCAAGTTAAGGAGGGATAAAGTGACTATAGTAGTAGTTGAGTTCAATATTTCAAGGGAATTCATCTCCATAGCCACAGGGATTCCAAACACTAGAGAAAATTGGTTTAAGAAAAGAGACATTGAACTTCAAATTTACAATATGTACTTGAAAACACCATATAAGACAACTCCAAAACATGTTTTTCCATTCAGACATTGGCTCGACATATATGCCCCTCTCATGAAATTGATGCATTTCACCAGTGTGAAGCAACTCAACTTGCCGTACTATATTTACATTAGCCTAACAAAAATGTCAGATAAGGTACAAAAGATGGGAGAAATTCATCATACTAGTCTATTTCATCATGGCTTGGTGAAAATTCTAGTTTCTCATCAATTGGCATATGTAAATTTGTCTTGGGATGACTTTGAAAATTCAACTTTTCCCCCAGCTTCTCCAGCTATATCTAGTGGTGAATCAACACATATAAAATCACCAACACAACAAGAGGTTGCTTCTTCAAGCATACCTACCAAGAGGACTTGTAGGGCATAAGTGACTAAGAGTTATTCCAGAGTAAAAAAGGCTTGTGTTTGCTCCAAATATTGTTGAAAGGGCCAAACCTACAACAGGCGAATATAGAGCATCCCCACATCATGAGGAATTCACTCATCTAGGTACCAATGTGACAGATGAGGAGAAAGGTCATGAAGAAAAAGTTGCAAAGAAAATCATAATGGATAAGGAAGATGATATCAAAAAGTTGGAAGACAAGTTGACAGAGGCAAATGCTTTGATAGCATGCTTACAAAGAAAACACACAATTGAAAGTAAACCAAATGATACAAAACAAACACATAGAAAATTTGAAGAAAGAGTATGTAAAAGGCTAAAGAGTGGTTTAGTTGCATGATTCAGAAGATAAAGAAGAGAAAAGCACATCAGGGAAACCAAGAAAAAGCAGCCCCAATATAGCCCTTGAGATACAAAAAGAAGTTTCTCCACCTAGAGGTCAGATCACTGTGAATGACTTAATTACTGAGGAGATCAATGCAGACAGAGTATATTGGCTTGACAAAGTCAATGGCCACTTAGAGAAGCTCTTCAAGAAGGTAAGTAGGGACAATAACTTGCAAAGACATATGGCCATGCATTACTACACAAAAAATCAGGTATCCCAAGTCAGAATCAAGCAATTGAAGAAAAATATCAAGGAAACCGTAACAAGCCAAAAGGACAAAGAAAAGACTGATCTACTTTCTGAGGCCTCTCTTATGGCATGACATATCATATGATGGCTTCACTTGAAAATTTTGAAGAAATTCTGATTTTTTTTGCCATTTTGGAATTTTTGGTGGTTTTTTAGCCTGTTTTGAAACTTAGAAACAACTATATGCGCAATGCCTAGGCACTACGATTTTTCCTTAGGGATCCTTTTGCCAAAATATCACCACCATTGAATATATAATGGCCTAAGAATCTCAGATATCCACTTTTACAAACTTGTTAGCAAACAAATTGAGAGAAAATGTAAAAAAAGGGGTCAAAAAGTCATTTTCTGCCACTGTTTTGAAGTAGGCGCTGCACATATCAGAGTAGTCCTGGGAAAATTAACTTTTCTCCTTGTTGGAGTATCTAAATCACTTTCTTTAAGAGTCAAATGAAAACTAGAGATCCATAGCTTTCCAATGAGCTATCAAGCTTTGAATTTGGAGCACGGGAAGGCCTCCAAAATCCTCCTGCAAGCCAAGCGCTACACATATGTTTGAAGGCGCTACACATATCCTTGATGGCACTGTGCATATCTCTGTTAGAGCTTTTTTTCACTATTTATTCATCAGATTTTGAATTACTGATGTAATTTTACTATTTCTATGTTTTGATGATGTAATTATGGGTAAATTAGCTTAGTAAGTTGTTTTTATGTTAATCTAGGCCTCATTAATAAGGAAAAACTCAAATCAAAGTCTAAATGAAGAGTTTGCATTCAACCTTCTCAGTCTCAATTGTTGGTTGATATATTCTTGGAAACTATTCCACCACTCATGGATTCAACCCCTAAGAGTGGGGAAACTATTTATTCTGGTCTATATGTATCATTTTCTCAGTCAGAGAGAAGGGTTGGACATATGAGGAGAAAAATCTTGTAGCTTGTGCTTGAGCATCTTCAGGAAATGAAAGGAACAATTGCAACTATTATCTAGGAATTCATGTGCAGTGAGTTTGTGATGTTGTATTTTCTCTATTATAGTTGTATATGAAATATATTCATCTTATCTTTCCATTCATTAGTTCTTCAGTGGTTTTCCTTAAAGTTTATAAGCATAATTATTTTCATAAATCTCTGTTTTGATGGGAATATCATTGTGTTATTTTATTTCTTGCTTAATGAATTCATGATATATATGATCATTAAGACCTCTTGTTTCTTCTCAACACTACACTACACTAACAAACCGTAAGCTATCGCAAAATTATAGCTACCTTGCTCCTTTATATCTTTACTATTGTTACCCTTTTGATTCTTTGACCTAGTTACCTGGTTTTCATCCCTTGTTCAACATCAAAATATGCCTTAGTGTAGCATATCTAGCCTAAAATCCTTTTATATTCCAGTCAATTCTTTTGTTGTGATCTCATAGAGAGAGCCCTCTCTTGTTTGGTAGGGCTAACTACTAAACTGAAAGCTTGGTATGTGGATACCTCTGTCAATTTCTCTAAGCCTGGGACATTGTGGAGGATAACACCATCACCCACAGGAAGGGAGCTACAACCCCTTGATCTCATTTACCGACACCCAAAAGAAGGGAGATCCAATCCACTGATCATATTTACCAACTACCAATGGAAGGAAATTTTGACTTCCTCACTGTAGGCTCCAACCCTCAACACCTCTGTGGACCACATTTCCTAATATTTCATAATGGATCTAGCTGAACCAAAGCATCAATCATGTAGGCCACTTTTCATCAAATTTTTAGACTGGACCCACTACCATCATTTGAGCCCAATTCCAAAAAACAATACTAAAACCAAAAATTGTATCAAATAAATTAATTACTGAACAAACTAAATCACCAAATCAATCATTGAACTAACTTATTCTTAAACAAACTAACCAACTTATATCACTGTATACCCATTCATCAGAATACTAGACCACATACTATTCATTATTGAAACCAGATCCTGTCACTGGAAACAATGATCAATCATATGTCATAACGTATATGCTACTATTTTGAGTCATACCCACGTATGTATATGATTTCCATGAAGAATACCTGTGTACATATCTCAATACGCTAAAAAGTGAATCTGCATCTATGTATCACTGAATTAATCAATCAATCATACTATGAAACCATCACATATTACTAAGCCAAATAGATAATTGGATGCTGAATCAATTCACTTAATTATTGAACTAACTGAATCAATCACTGAATTTCAATCAACCAATGCAACTTGTGCAACTAGATCAAACTAAAGCAAAAAATATCGAAAACTTCAATTCACAATCACTTATCAATATACCAAGCCATAAACTATTACCCATCACTGAAACCAACTACTGATACTACAAACTCTGATAAAAAACATGTCAAAATATATACACTACTATTCTGAATAATATATGCGTATATATGTGCTTTCCCTTAAGAATTCTTGTGTACAGATCTCGAAATATTGAACCCTGAATCTGAATCCCTACAATACTGAAAAAATCACTAAAACACACACTGAACTCATCACAGATTTTCGAACCACATATAGATCATCACATAGAAACATCATCTTTAATCAACATATCATTCCATAAACCACTCAACTCAACCATAAATGTCACACACAAATTATCATGAAAGGGACACCATTGACAGACAACAACAAACATAATAGAACAAATCACCCATAATCATCATCTCATACTGCAAAACCCTAGCATATGTATGCGACCCTTGTAGGTCCCTTACATGCCTTTCATACTTGACATTCACGTACATATCTGTCCATAATTTAGAATATATACGCGATTACCCAGAAGTAGATTCATGTATATACACAATCTTTCTAAAGAAAACCTATGTATAGATTTGTAATTACTGATTCATATCTTCGCTGCACAACAAAACATCACTCAAACCCAAAAATTGGCATACACTGTAATAGACACACATCATAACATAATCATCATAGATCTATCAACCCATAAACAGATTATTCAATGTGTAGTCTTTTTGGATGTATCAGATCTGATCCATCATCATGCTCCTTGGTGCATACATATTTTAGTTCAAACCAATCATCAATAAACCACTACCTGCATGCCTTACACTTTGATTTCCATATCCTTATATAGATTATGCCTTAGCTAATACCTTGTTTCAAACCCTTAGTAATGCCGATGGTATTCTTTGAAGGGATCAAATATCCATTGTCACGCTGATTACTATGGGCCAATACCATGGAAAAGACCCCTGGTATTTAGAATACCATGGTGCAGAAACTGTATGTGACTTTTCTTCACCATACCTGCATATGTACGAGATGTTTGTTCACATGAACCATGTATACTTCTCAAAACATCACCTTTATCATTCCTCTATCTCTGAACTATTCCTTTGTATAATCTCTCTGTCACATCTGTACTAGCTTGTATACTCATCCTTCTACCAGCATGTTGACATATTTATCAAGTAACTTGTCATCAAGGAAAACACATACTCATCCTACTACCATCATGTTGACATATTTATCAAGTACGTTTCCATCAAGGACAACACATTAGTCATAATTCCAACATAACAAGACCTAGACTACCGGGAACACACTAGACATTTTTTCAAACACATGGTAAAAATGGAAGCTACAGGTCATGAATGCATATTTGATCATAAACCTATTATCTTTGTATGAGAGTAACCAAGAAGGTTTAATGCCCTCTCAAGTAGTTACAACAACACTTTTTAGCCCATGCATTTATCATCCATTCAAATACTTATCAAATCATGAACACGAGCCATAACTAGAGCACATCATAGAACCAAGCTTATAAATAGTAGATAACCATAATATTTACCATGAAAAAATAACGATAGAATACACATGATAACAAGTACTCATAAATCATACTAGGAAAACAATTCTTATTAACATATGAAAAATCCAACCAAGTCAGGGAATTCCATGTTCCACCCTACCATTGATTGGGATGAACTAAATATTTCTTTCAACCGATCACCCCCATGCCATATTCTAAGCATGAATGTGGGATCTATTGGGGTAAATAAAGATATACTCAACTAGCGAATCCATAGGTTAAACCACCTCCACCCTCAACCTACTGTGATCTCACCTAAACCAGTCCTGAGATCACAAAACCAAATTGAGCTTGGATTCTTCAGAATTTATTCACCATACCTTGAGGAATTTTCATGTCTCCACCCACCTATTGAGGGGTTCCCAAAGAAAACGATCTCTAGCCCCAAACCTTGTGAATTTTCCTTAGACCACCTTACCTAATTCCAAAACCTTTCGACAATCAAAATATCAACAAAGAATAAACCCCATCACACAATGGTTATCCATGAAATGGAAAGACAAGGCTAAAACCAATGCCAAACTAGGAAAAACCCATGCAAATGACAACAAATGAATAAATAAACAAATGTGTGAACCATGCATTCACACCTCAGCTAGGAAATCACACGTGCAACCTGTTACATAGGCCACCTTCCTCTGGAAGCTTCTATTCTAATCTTTTCCTTTTTTTTTCCTTTGCTTTGCTTTTCTTGTCCTTTTCCTCCCTTTTCTTACTTGTCCAAGTACTTGTTCTCTTTCCTTTGTTACACTTGGTCCAAGGATTGGAATTTTTTTTCAACTAATTCTCAGGTGCCTTTTAATCATTGATGTCTCCTTTTTCTTAATTTTTCCTCTAATTTCCTTAGCATGAAAATATGTGTCTCCTGACCTCCTTTTTCCTCTTTTCCTTATTTCATAAATAAATTCCAATTATACCTCTTTGTATTTGCCAATTCCTTTGCCAATTTCCATAGCCATTAATAAATCGAAAGTGGCCCCCAATGTGATGTTTTCCCCACCATTCAACTTGGAATATGTGTCCCATGATCTTGGTCTTATTTTTTTTACATGGAAAATTAACGTAGGGCTGTTAAAACCCTCCCCATTGGGGGAACACCATCCTCGATGTTCTATGACACCTATGACCAAAAAACCACCGAAAACAAAACATATTGCCTATGGGGATTTATAACCCAACTTGCTGCAGTATTTACAATGACCATTTCTGAAAACATAACAAACATATCATTTACTAGAGATTTATAACACTACTCATTATGGTATTTATAATAACAACCACATATACTTATGCATATTTTCTTCAACTAGTTAATAGATATATTGTCCATGGAGCTTTATAAATCTAGCTTGATACAATATTCACAATAATATACACATACACATATGCACATATGCTCTAACTATCAAATAAAAGGATATGATGCTTGCATCAACAAAAACGGAATCTAGAGGCTCACACCTCCACCCTCAAAAGTAGTACCAGGATTCACCTCCTTCCTAAGAAGTCCATAATCCACTAACAAGTTAAAACCTGCATCCAATGTCTAACGCTATGATCCTTGCACTACCTGTTCCCTTAGTGTACAGTTATCGACTCATTGTTCCAGGGCACACTCCCAATGTGCTTATGACCCCATATGGCAATGTTAATGACCAAAATAAATTCATTCCCCAACCTTCCCTTATTTTATAAAAATTCCGTCGAGTAATATGTTCACCCCCTTCCATGCAGCCACTCATCTTTCAAGTTCATTGGCATCCCCTTCTCTGTTACAGGACCCCTCGGGCGATGCATCCCTTGGCAAGGTTTCCTTGCATCGAATTTCCAAAAATTAAGGCATATCCTTCCCTCAAAACCATCATACCAACTAGAGCATGCTCATGGAAATCAATGGACATTATTGAGTCCTTGTGTCCCACAATGGACTTGCCTTTCCAATTCCTTTTTGTTCCATCTGCTAGTTCTTGCAGTTAGTTTCAACCACCCCAAACCTCGACATTTCCCTGCCTTCATGTACCAAACACATAATTTATATTAGAATAAAAAGGAATTGAAATATATTCAAATCATACCTCATTGATGGCTCTTCAATATGGTACACCTACAATTTTGTTTACTTCCTATCACAACAATTCAAATTAGCTCTTTGATCAAATCATCATGTATAAACATATCACATATGTAACACCTCCTCCCATACTTACCCAAGTTCACCAGCCTGCCATGGTAAACATGAGAAGAGGAGCTACTATGATATGACTCAACCTCCTAATTACAGTTAAGGAAGTGGAATCGACAAACTCAAACTTTATTGACCTTCCTCAGAAGCTATAGGAACCCTAAGATTTAAACAATCACTCTAGGCGCCCAAACCCTTAATTAAATTTCTTTTTCACTAACTTGAACTCCCATTCACATGCACAAGGCTGTATCCATGCAACTGTAGGCCTTCGGTCACATGCATAAGCCTGAAAGGGAGTGGCTGTAGTCCCAATTTTCTAGTTCTATGCCTGCAACCCCAAAACTTGTCACACCTTTTGAGGTATAGACTCCAGATCACTACTCAGAACTTGATGAGACTTTACAAAATGATAAATGACACAAGGACAAATCCTCTAACACAAAACTTGATCAAGGAATTGACCTAACCAAGTCTAACCATGAAAAAAAATTCGCCAAACATATGGAAGACATGTAATCTACAAGTCATGAATGCATATCTTAACATAGGGGTTTGAAACTTATCTAAAATTCATGAAGAAGGTATAATTCCCTCTCATAATAGTTGCAATAACATTTTTTAGCCCGTTCATTCATAAACTATTCATATATTCATCAAACATGTCAAGAGCCATAGACAATATACATCATATAATAAACATCTAACCAGGAAATAAACAACATAGAAACCAATAAATAACCAACATATAACCATGAAAACTTAGCCATAATATCATCATCATAATCAATACATATGCCCATAGATCACAATAGAAAATAATTCTTATTAAAATATGAAAATTCCAACCAAGTTAGGGACTTCCACGTACCACCCAACCATAGATTGGATTGAACCAAATATTTTTTTCAACCAGTCACCCCCATGCCACATTCAAAGTGGAAATGTGGAATCTCATAGAATAAACCAACCAACACCGAACCAGGTCTTCCAAAGGCCAAACCACCTCAACCCTCAACCAATGATTCCACCTCATAGTCTGACATCACTAGCATCAATAAATCACTCTCTACCCAAGATGTCTAGGGCTCTAGAGCGTTTGTTCCAGTCCATATCTAGGAATAGTAACTCAACCCACAACTGTCACAGGGATCCAAAGCATTTGTTTAGCCAAGGCTCCAGGACTAGTAACTCAACCCACCAAGGGTTTTAGAGCATTTGTCCAACCAAGGCTTCCAGGACTAGTAACTCAACCCAAGTTGTTCTAGAGATTCTAGAGAATTTATCCAACCAAGGCTCCAGGAACTAATAAATCAACTTGTTAGCTCTGCTACATATCTTGACATTTGGAGGGCCAAATACAAGCTTGGCCATGTGTTTATGCTCAAAATAGAGTTCGTAGCAGTCATCTTCCTTCTTCTCCTTTATTCCACTTACTCTCCCTTAACCCCGCTATCACTGCTTTTCCTCCAAAACTCAGCATAAGCCCCTGTTTCTTCAAGCCCCAAAGCGCTAAGTTTAAAGGCCCATAGCACCGCCACCACATGAGCCTGCGCCTTTGTAACCCACAGTCACCTTTAAATCATAGCCATCGATCTTATGTTATAGACATTTTTGGGCACTTCAACCCCAATCACAAATTTCCATAAATTGAGGGCTCTTAAGTCCATAAATGTGTTGCTTCACTGCTTAAAGGAAAAAGGTCAACTGATTACATCATCTCCCAGAAGTTCTCCACTAAAAACTGCTCATAAATGGTCAAAACTGGAACATACTGAAAGCTCAATGCAGAGGGTGCGCTGCATATCACCTTCCCAATGTACAGAGTGAGATGCATACTGTTTGGATCCTCTGTAGGGTGCGATGGTCGGGAATGGACAAATGGCAGGGACAAAAATACGAGGTGGAAGATCATGGAATCTTCCAGAATCTTCCCCTCTCATACTTGCCACTCCATTTTTGACCAGGGATGAGTAAGAGATATTCATTCTCCAAGTGGAAGCAGGAACTATCATAGAGAAGACACTAATCAAGATCCAAAAAGATGATTCACCTCTCTGTAATCATCTATATATGGATCCCTCATCATAGAGATCTAGAGGCTGGAATTTTGTAACTTATAGAGAAGTGTTGTTGGTATTCTGGTGTACATTCACAGTGTTGGGTGATTTTTCTTTGCTTGAGGTGAAGAAGGGCTTCTTAGCTGGAGGATGATGTTGGGTCAGAGCTGCTCATGGTTGTATAATCCTCTTGCTACTTTCTATCTGAATAAAGCTATTCTTGTTTCCTTCCATATTCTTGTGTATTTGTTTATATATACTTGTATATGGTTAATGCACATCTGATCCTGCATTATTTATTAACTTAGATCCTTGTTTCTTGCATAGTAGTATGTTGTTGTGATTCTACAGGTCCTTTTGAAGCTAAGCATACAAAGAGAAAGTAGCAAAACTCTATCAAGAAGGAGAGGAAATCGAGCGCAAGACTCAGGTTGGCCCTCTTGGTTCTCCTCTCATCTATTTTCATAGAAGGAATCAATATTCGACTTTGATTGTTTGTTTCTAAGATAGCCACCCATCTTAGTGGGAATAACAGCATCCGTGTGGACACTATTCCCATATAACAAAATGGCGACTCCGCTAGCGAGCGACTAGATTACTTGTTAGCCTATCTATCTTTGTTTCTTTTATAAACATACAGACGGAGCTTGAAGTCAAGCTAGCTAGCCTTCGAATTGAATTTTTCATACAAATGAAAAGTAGATCAATTCTGCTTCAGTAAATCTCCAGGTTTTGTTTATGAATTAAAGAAATAGATCTGCAAGCAATCTAATTGCCCTAAGTGGTGGCTCTAGTAACCTCTTAGATCACCCCTGTGTTTTACATACATTGATCTGTACTTATTCAGCTGAACCACCTGAACTAAACTGCAAACTGTGAGTGAAATCTCGTTCAAAGTCTGGCACTGTAACCATCGCACCCTGCCTTCAAGGAAGCCTGTATGCATCGCACTTCCCGAATGGAGTAGGTGCGCTGCATACTGAGTTCACTGTGTAACAGGTGCGATGGTCAGGGAGGATTGATTTTGCCCTCCGATTGTGGATTTTTCTCACTGTTTTTAGTCTTATTCAAGATTTTTTGCTGTCTATAGTCAATGTACTTCTATGAATACCCCTTTCTCTTGCATTATTCTGCCTCCTTAGTGAAAAGAACTATAAACGTTTTTTATGTATTGTGCGTCGTTTTAGTTCTCTTTTGCAAAAAGTAACATAGTTGAACTGACATCTCTAGATTTGAAAGTGTCGCAGCTGTCACTTTTAGTTTTAGAAAGCAATTCCATTGTTTCAGATAGTTGATTATACAGTTACTATTGCATAGGACTTGATTTACTAGTTTTAAAGTGTCGAAAAGCAATTTCCATTTCAAAATCGCAAAGTGTCTCTCTTGCTTTCACTTCGTTTTGAAAAAGAATTTTTTTGAGTACAGTCGCTTTAAAAGTAATTCAAATTTTCACATAGCCTTCTTAGTGTCATTTACACATTAAGAGAGCTGAAAACCAATACATGCATGTGCATTTGCATTTTGAATGCTTGGCTTGATTTAGGACTGTGCATATTAGCGTGTGCTCTGTGCTCTGTGAAGTAAAGATGCTTGACTTTCTTCCCTTTAGTAGCTAGGGTTTTCATTGTTGAAAGAAGATAAAACGTCTGTTTATCATCTTAGACTGCATTTAGGAATTATACATACATCACGTGGTGAACCCGAAAGGCAAACTGTTAAGCAAGGTCAACTAAAAATAAATCTCAATGAATCTAACAACGCTTTGGAACTTAACGCACAACATCTAGAGGTCTAGGCTAGAGACGTATTCTGGCGTCGTAAAGCCTGGTGACTGTTGCTTTCAGTGCTGGATGGGTGATTCCTCCACTCTGAGACGGCAAGTGTCAGTACGGACTTGTGCTCCCACATACCATCGCATATATATTGGGAGACCACAATAGGCTGCATCCTTTATCCTTAGGAAGTTGTGTCTGCCGCCCTATTGATCGTAATGCACCGAACACAACATTCGGGAAGACTGACTACCGTACCGTAAAAAGTATTCTACAGTTTTACGATTGGTTTGGTAATCCTCTCTGTCTAGATCTCTAGAGAAGTCCATTTTGCTCCTTTTCAAACTCCTTAAAGGAAAAGGTCCTCTTAGCGCTTGTCACTTCAAGCTCAATAAAAATTGAAGGCGACTAGAGTCATCTTTTGTTTTTTCTTGACTCTTTAAAATTGAAAAAACAAGTTGTGTCCAAGCATCTAAAAATTTATTTTAAATTGAAATAACATCACAAATTCCCTCGTTGATCTTCAGGTTGAGAAAATGGAGTCTACCAACCAAGGATTTCCCCGTGAAGGAAATCCTAGTCCCTTCCTATCTTGGGGAGATGTTGGTCCACCCGGTATGGCCACCTTATCACTTCCATGATTGACAATTGGTTTGCCGGTCTGGCTCTTCTCTACCTCTGTCATTCAGAATCCCAAAATTCCTGAACAGTCTAACCAAGAACTAGACGACACTAGAGTTGCCTCCCAACCTTCTACTTCATCTGATTCTCCTTCTCCTCCTTCCTCTTCGCTTGATAAAGCCGATCAAGCTAAAATTCAAGTAACTGAGAAGAAGAAGAAGCAGAAAGAGAAAAAGGAAAAGAAAAAAAAGGAACCAAAATCGAAAGGGAGCAACCAAGTATCATCTAGCAAAAATCCACACACCGCACAGTCAAAACCTAAATCTCCTTGCATTATTTGCAATGGAGACCACTATCACCGAGATTGTCCCTGCATCCCTCGGATCTCAAGGGAATGGTCTCCTCGTTTGCACCATCCGGTAGCATCAACCTCTGGTGATCATGTTGAATGCTCACTGTCAACCAGTGAAAGAGAAGCACATGGACAAAGAAGGAATCCTAAACTTCCTTGTAAGTTGTGTGAAGGCAATCACGCTGTCCACCATTGTCCCTTCCTTGAAGAGGCTAAAAGAGTTTTAGATAATCGTCTGGTTTCACCATTACGACTTCCTCCTGGATATCAAAAACTCTTGCCGAGCCCTCCACCGGTTGAAAAACCGGCTGGCCCATCTTTGTGGTTAGCCGAAGCACCTATCGTTGAAAATGAACCCTAGGAATCCATACCAGACGAAAGTTAAAGGGTCGATATAGCAGTTGACTCGGTATTTCCTTCAGAGTGTTCATATTCGAATGATACCGTCACTGAAGAGAAAGAGAACGACAACGTTCAAATTCCTTTCATCAACACTGACTCTGATGAGCTTGGGGGCAGTCCTCTCATTCCTTTACCGCAGGAAGGAAGTTCATTAGAGTCCTACCCGGTCGTCTATTTGGTCCCACCACCAAGCAACCTAGTTGTTTCCTTCGATTGGAATCTACTAGACAGGCTCCATTTGCCAACCAGTGTACCATTCAGAATTATTGTACAAGCTTACAGAATGGTCATGGTTGGTACCATCATTGATGAAGGGGCTTCTGTGAGTATCCTTTCCTCAACTGCTTGGAAAGCGCTTGGTTCGCCATCGCTTTCGCCTGAAATGAGAAATCTAACAGGCTTCGACAAGGGAACTAGTCGACCTTTAGGGATCCTTCTGTCACACGGAATGAGTTATATTTGCGGACAAATCTAACCTTCCTAGGAGTCTAAGACTCTCTAATGACAAACAAACCAAACAAGAGCTATCCTTCTCTAGATACACATCATTCTACGAGAATTCA